>VUQH01088093.1:0-22764 GCA_015106775.1 Etroplus canarensis
ATTTAAGCTTGACTTCCTCACCAACTCTTTTCCTTGTAAAAACCATTGTCTTAGTTTTAACAACTGAAAATTTAAAACCCCATTTATACGACCACTCTTCAACTTTTCGAATTGCTCCCTGTAGTTTCTTTACCACAAACTCCACATTTTTCCCTCTCTTCCATATTGCTAGGAAACCTAAACTTAAAGGTGTCCCAACAAGCCACTCCCCTCAAGACATGCCCAGATATGTTGCACTTCAAGGTACCTTCATCCTTTGAAGGTACCTTGAAGTGCATGAAGGTGGATGGGTGGACAGGATACTAGTGGGTAGCAGTAATGCACTATTTTGTTGTTTGCCAACCCGCCAATAAAATTTACAAGAAGAAGATGATGTTTATTATTCAGGTTGTTCAGTAGTGATGGCAGCCTTTTCATGATTATCTGGGTCAAAGGTGCCCCACTCAGAGACAACGCAGAAATAGTGGATTTAGCAACCCTTCTTGGCACAACATTCATGGTTTCAACATTTGCACTACTGCTGTGATTTGTAGCACATGCAGTCATTGGCTCTGAGCTGCTGCAGTGACATATAAATGAGCAGAGCGTTGGTGTTCCATATAATCTTTTATGCTTGGAGAGTCCTCGGTGGAGGACTTCTGAAGGGTTTTAGTGCTAACTTTACTTCACCTTATCTTTTTCTAGCAAGCACGAGAACAAAGAAAATTAATTTATGAGCAACAACAGTCCTGCAACTATGGATGGTGTCACTGAAAGGTACGTACTATAAATTACACGAGTGGAAAACAAGGTGAAGTTTTGATCTGATTTTTCTATTACTGGCTATCAGTTCTCATTTGTGTCATTCCAATGGCTGTCCAGCATTCCCTCTCAAAAGGCAGAGGCAGAGACAGAGTCAGATGCCACAGATTTAAAGACCCACTCCGCTGTCGTTCTCAATGGGAAAGCCACCACAGACGACTTCAGCGCAACCCCTAGAGCCTCAGAGAGGCAGGAGGCTCATCCTTCCAGTAACACTGAGCCACCAGCAAAGCCTCCCAAAACCACTGAGCTAGAGGGAACGACTGAAGGACTGTCACCAGGTAAGAGTCTACTGGAGCGAGGCTCATGTTAATAAAAACTGCCTCAAAACTGAATGTTGGCCACAAAGTTGTCCATTGACTCTCAAACTTTCTGAGTATAGCTGTGGAGCAGAAATTCCAGGTATTCCTGCTCCACAGATTCTGTTTATAATATTATTTTTTATTGAGAAATTCTAAATGATGGTGGACACGTAAAAGTATTTGCAACCAGTAAAAAAGGGTTGTGAATAAATTGTGTCTCTTTAAAATGACACAATTGATTAAATCCCTTTAAAACACACAGTAAATCACAGTTTCAGCAGCTACATGAGTGGTAGAGTTTGCAAGGTACTTGTGCAGTGCGGTAAATCAGCAAAACTGTTAGAAAGCAGGGTTTAAAGGGCATTGTAGGAACAGGAGATAATGGCTAGTTAATTAGCCTAACCTCCAGGATCGGCAGATTCTTCTATAGTTTCGGGTTTACTTTGAGTTTCTGTTTGGGTCACTGTAAAGGTCTAATTAACAAGTTTAAGGGTGACTGCTGTTGCTTTATAACTGCTCTAGATAATCTAAAGCATTAAAAGCAGAGCGGGAACTATAAGTTTAAAATTGGTTAACTTTACAAATCTTATGAGTTTAATAAACAAATCCTTATTCTTATTTGCAAATATTCAGATTTTTTTCCTTAGAATCATTATTATGTATTTACTTTCTCTGAGTTAGTTTTTAAAATTAATTAAAATGACATCTGGGAAACTAGAATAATTTTATACTGGGTTTTACAGAATAAAATCAGAATGTGCCTTTTGAAAATTGAGTAAATCTAAACATTATTTTTATATTTAGGTGTATCAGTTAACATGAATATGCAAATTATGGTTAGGTTTACTCAGTTTTCAACAGGCACGCTCTGATTTTACTCTGTAAAACCCAGTATAAAATGTATCAGTTAACATAGTGTCCATGCAGTGTAGTGGTTTACACAATGGCCTTACAAGCAAAAGGTCCCTGGTGGGGGACACAAGCCCCTCTTACCATGGAGGGCTGCATCAGGAAGGGCATCCGGTGTATTACCAATTACCAATGCAGATTAATCCACTATGGCGACCCCTTGGGGAGAATACAAGGAAGCAGCCAAAGGTATATTTATGTGTATCAGTTAACATTAATTCATTAAACTTGTGAGAACAAAGTTTTCGAGTTTGTCTTAAGTTTCAGGTATTTTCTAGGTGACTGCCTGCAAGGAACTAATGAAACAAAAGAATGAATACCGTTCCAGATATTTTCAGCAATAAAATGGCAGTAACATGGAGGGGAAAACAAATTTCAGGAATTAGAAAAATTAATTTAAAGAAAATAACACTGAAAAATTCACAGCTGTAAATCTGAGAAACTATATTTCTGGGGAATGCCAAAACATGAAGAAAAACTGGTACATAAAGACCATCATTAATACTTGATTTTAAAGCAGTATAGAAGGCTGTTGTGCGTTTTTGTTGGAAATCCAATTTGACATTATTGTGTCTGTGTTTAGAGATTCAACTTTGTAACCTCAAATCCACTTTATATTCAAACCACACTACTCTCTAGAGCTGAACCTGTTTGGCAAGTATGAGCTGACAGTTCACAGCTTCCCAGACAAACCTTCCTATTTACCACAGCAGGTGTGACCCAGCCACAGTGATAGTATGTAGACTTCCGCGGTCCTCTCTCACCTTACTCCCAGACTTGGCGGCGAGTGTGCTGAGTTTGTTCTGACATCCATGGCAGGTAAAAGCAGCTGCCCTTGTTGTCCCAATACAGATGAGCCCAAGGCAGTTCCCCTGTCAGCGGCCAATTTTGCAGCAACTGTGGCCCCGGCTGACCAGCTATGGAGCCACAGAAGAGACCAGGCAGTGAGGCTGAGAATTGAGGGGTCCGGTCCGGGCTCAGAGACTCCAATCACCATCCATCAGCTGTTCCAGGAGACAGTCGAGAAGTATGGGAATCATCCAGCTTTGGTTTCCAAAAAAGATGGCATCTGGGTGACTCTGACCTGGAGGGAATACTACGAGCAGTGTCGTGCGGCTGCTAAAAGTTTTCTCAAGGTTTGTTAGTTTGGTTTGCAAAAAATTGCACTACTGTGTGCTTGAAATGTAGCGCAGTCAGGAAATATGTTAGCTCTTTGAATAAAAGAATCATTGTTAAAGTGCTAACCTTAATTGTGAATTTAAGAATATCTCTTGGGCTAATAATGAAAGAATTATGCTTTTTTTTGATATACTATCGTAAAAAAAAATTTAAAAAACAAAATTAAAAATAAAGAGAAACTAGGCAAATTAATTTATTCTTCATACTGTAATACAATTCATACACACGGTTTTAAACTAAATTGGCATGAGGTCCACAGAGAAAAGCAGATACTTGGTGTCTGTTGCAGTTAAGCTTTCCTCAGGATTTTACTGCACCTACTCTCACCTCTTGTTTGCTTCTGGTCATTTTAATTTAATTTAATTTTGTATTCTTGCTTAAACAAACGTATTTTGCATTGGAGCGAGGTCTGCTGATTGATTTAGTCAGTGTGTGTTTCCTCGTTTGCATGTCAGAATTATTATCTTCCTGCTTTACTTTAAAATCCTGGCATTTAAAAGGCTTGACACTTGTGCCTCCTTTAAGCTTAAAGTTAACACTTTGAAATAATCCAATCTGCTCAACTAGAACCAAAATAATCAAATGAGTGTTAGAATTATAATCTAAACAAGCATGGACATGGATTTTTGGTGAATTTGTGTATGTGTGGCTAAACGATTCTAAGAAGTGCAGGCTGCACAAAAAGTCCTGGTCCAGGTTTTTTAAATGGTTCTTCTTATTTTACTCTTCTTAGTGTGAGAATGGTGTGCTGGAAACTTGGGTGTGTTAAATTCACAGCTTGTGTTACATCTCCTGTTTCACGGCCATGTTTGTGTCCCATTAGATGGAGTGGCTGTTGAAACAAGATGCAGGTCAGAAGCTCCACTATGACATTAAAGTTACATCCTCTTTAAAAACCACATTTGCTTGTCCTTTGTTCTTTTGTTAGTTGGGGCTGGAGCGTTATCGTGGTGTGGGGATTCTGGGATTCAATGCCCCTGAGTGGTTCATCTCAGACATTGGCTGCATCTTTGCAGGGTAAGATCACTTATATAAGGAACTGAAGCTGATAACATTTTATATAGACCTTAGAGTCTATTTCTGTACTTGAAATGCCCCTGCACTGTCTCACCTGACTCTGCACATTTATCTCTGTTCATTCTTATCTCAGTCTATCTCTGTGCCTCTGCCAGTGTTGCACTGAACATTATGTGGGTGTGGCATTTGGATTTTTTTTTTTCAACCTTTCTAGGAATGTTATGAATGAACACAAAAGAAAGTTCCATCAAACTGATGCTGAACCTTTGATGTAGTAACATTGTGCAGTTTTTCATTAATAGTGTGTTTTGCAATAAATTTCTGCAGCATTTGATAGTGTAGCAGTATTTTTTAATAGTAATGAATTTGCTGAATAAATTAATTGTTTAATTCTTTATTTCTTTATAGTTTAATTGTTAAACAGATGCTTCATTGTGTGAAGGTGTCATCCTTTGTATGAAGGATTTTGTGGTCTGTCCTGTGTTCATCTCTTTTACGTTTATAACTAAGTGTTAATGCAACCTGTTTTGGCTGGAACAGAAAGGTAGAGAGAAGTGGAATGACACGGCTGGGGGCGAATTGTAATCTAAATCTTTGCATAAGTGCTGAAAAACATGGTGTACACGTTCTACCAGATGAACTTCATACACATGCCCGTAACAGTTTAGTAGAAGAGAATTTTCACGAACTGTTATCCAGTTCATGTCAAACTGTACACAAATTTGCAACAATCAACAGTGACTCATGCAAGGAAATGTGTGGATCAAGCATCTGTTTTGTGCAATAGGGGGCTGGCTACTGGCATTTATACGACCAACTCACCAGAGGCTTGTCAGTATGTGGCTGCTAACTGTGAGGCCAACATCCTGGTTGTGGAGAACCAAAAACAGCTCGAAAAAATCCTGCAGGTCAGGAGATTTATTTAATTACAGCACCAGTGCTTAGTGGTTTTGTACAAAGTGATTATAGTCTTTTTATCATTAGCTTCTAATTTTATTTAGGTTTTTAGCACAGTTTGTTTAAAAATATTTAGTTTTTATTACTTAAAGTGTTAGTTTTTACTTTTCCGTATTATGAAACGGGTAGTAATTTTAAGGGGCAAATTTAAGAAGTTTACAGTAGGTATTAAAACACAAACATGCTTATGCTCATTGTGTTGGAAAAAACTGACAAAGACTAAAAGTGAAGACTAAATACAAGTATATTTTTATTTCTTTTTTGACTCAGTTTGTGTCTTTTGATTTTTAGTTTAGTCACTTAATTTTATTAAACATTTACCTAGTTTTAGTTTAGATATAGTTAGTTAAAATACCTGAAATAACTGTGAAAATGGAAGACATTCTGGCCTCACATGTTTTTGTTATCTCATCATTCTGAACAGGTTAAAGATCATCTCCCCCATCTGAAAGCCATTGTTCAGTATAAAGGCGAGCTACATCAGAAGGCACCATTCCTGTATACAGTATGTTAACATAGCAAACAATCACATGATCATAAGACATCTGATCATATCCTATATATAATACCTATAGTTCCACAATTGACTTTTTAATGCACAATTATTATCTTCTTACTTGTGGTGAATGATATGATTAAACTTGAAGGTATTAAACTACACTACTTTAGTAATACCTTCTAAGCTACACCTCAGTTCAGTCTGGATATAGATGCACTGTTTAATCACTTTATTTCTGTAGTGGGAAGAGTTCATGAAGCTGGGAGAGGATGTGCCCAATGTGCAGCTGGATGCTATGATTGAGAGTCTTCGGGCCAACGAGTGCTGCACTCTAATCTATACCTCTGGAACAACTGGCAACCCTAAAGGAGTCATGTTGAGCCATGACAATGTGAGTAAGCCGGACAAGAGACTTCTCTCTCTGCTTCTCGAAAGTATTGCCTTTTAGGAGTTTAGCTAAAAAAATGCAAATGTGTAAACTACTACACTTTAATTTTTTTAACCATTGCAAGGCAGGGCAAAATTTGACATTTTTCATTGTATATTCACAATGACACACCTAATATAAATAACAAAATTAAGATAAAGAGGTTATAAAGAGAGTTTTTTCACTGTATGTTCTTTAAAATAATAGTTGCTTATTTTCTGCTGATGAGTTTATTATCTAATTATTGTAGTGCTATTTTTTAATCTTTCAAATGTTTCTGGTTCCACTTTGACTCCCATAGCCTCTGATGAGTAAAGAACTAATGAAGCTGCAGTTTGCACCTTCTTTAGACTACAAGTTAAGCAACACCAGCTTCTCATAGTTGCAGGCTGTAGGGTGAAGAGAAAAACTTCAAACTCCACCAACAGTTAAGCTAGTACACTATTGACTCATCCAGATAGTTTTATAAGATCTGCTAACTTTCCTGCTGTAATTTCGTAATACTGTGGAATAGATCTGTCCCTGTGAGAAGTTTCTGAATCATACTGTAAAAACTGAAAGCAAATATTTTTAAGAAAACTGCATAGTCACTCTTTTCCCACTTTTTAATGTGCAGATTACATGGTCAGCTCGTGTGGCAACGACTATGTTACATGCAAACGATGGAGAGGAGGTACTGGTCAGTTACCTGCCGCTCAGTCACATAGCAGCCCAGATGGTTGACATTTGGAGCTGCATGAGTTTTGCTGGGACGACCTACTTTGCAGAGCCAGATGCCCTCAAAGTAAGGATGATTGCTATTACATAGACAAGAAAGTATTGATCATGAATAAATATTTTTGCCTGTAATCAACATCATTTTTCTAGGGCTCCTTAGTAAACACACTGAAAGAGGCTCGTCCAACTTCTTTCCTGGGGGTTCCTCGTGTGTGGGAGAAGATGCAGGAAAGAATGAAAGCTGTGGGAGCAAAGGCGTCCCCATTGAGGAAGAGAGTGGCAGACTGGGCCAAGTCCATTGGCCTGCAGTACAGCTACAGTGTCATGAATGGGTGAGGCAGCAGCAGGGATTGTTTGTTAGAAGATCAAATGTCACATGTTTTTTGCAATTCGTTAACATCAGGCTCATCAAGCTGTAATATTTCTCACACACAAAAACAGTTGCATGATTACTATAGTCAGCTTTGGCTGAAGACACTGCCATCAGTTCTGCATGAGGTGATGTTAATTTCATTTAATTTTATTTATATACCGGGGACAATATATTAACATTGCTGCATTCAAGAAAAATGCAACTGATGCAATGTATATAGGACTTCTAGCCACAGCTACTGTGCAAATATTGTCCCTGGTTAGCCTTTTAAACACAACTTGCCAATACAATCATAAAAAGAAGCAATAAAAGAAACAAGCAGTAATAGAAACAATAGTAACCAAAGCAAATAAATACAAACTACTCTAAAAAAAGGGAAATAAACAGTTAACAATACAAGTGATCACAAATTTTCCATTGTTTAATCCATAAATTTGTTTTTGTATTAAACATTTTAAAATCAGGTAATGTTTTTTGACTGTGGTGGCAGAGTATTTCAGCTCTGTGAGCCTTCAGCTGTAGTCAAGGAGTGACCCGATGTTGTTTTACGTTTTCGTAGTTTATTGTCCTCATGAAGCGCTCCCCTTATGGATACACCTTTACTGTTAGTAGATTTTAAAATCATTTGACTAACTGGATTAGTAAAAAAAAGAAAATCAACCCAGGGTAAGACCGTGTAACGCTCAGAGAAATTGCAAAAAACACAAAAGCTACATCTCAGTTAGCATGTTAAATGTTAATGTTCATGGCAGTACCATTAGAAAAAGACTGGACAAGTATGGCTTGTTTGGAAGGGTTGCCAGGAGAAACTCTCCTCTCTCTAAAAAGAACATGGCAGCATGGCCTCGATTTACGAAGTTGCATCTGAACAAACTACAAGACTTCCGGAACAATGTCTTTTGGATAGATGAGACCAAAGTTGAGATGTCTGGCCATTAATGCACAATGCCATGTCTGGTGAAAACCAAACACAGCATATCAGCACAAACACCTCATACCAACTGTCAAGCATGGTGGTGGAGGAGTGATGATTTGGGCTTGTTTTGTTGCCACAAGCCCTGGACACCTTGCCATCACTAAGTTGACCATGAACTCCTCTGTATGCCAAAGTAAGCTTGTATAAAATGTGATTCCATCTGTCAGACACCTAAAACGTGGCCAAAACTGGGTCTTTCAACAGGATAATGATCCCTAGTTTAAACTGATGGGTTACAAGTGTCTATAATATTTTGATATGTAGTCTAATTTTGTGTGGGCACTAATCAATAATAGTGAAGCTTTCTTTCAGGTCACCTGGTGAAATTTTCTTTCACAGAAATCAAAGTGTTAGATGGGTTCATACTTACAGTGTGAAGGGAATCACCAAAGTGGTTACATTTCATCTTTATGGGGATGTGAATGTTGATACCAAATGTCTTGGCAATCCATTCCTTGGTTGTTGAGTTATTTCTTGATGGAGTGGAGGGCCAGTGGACAAAACATTTCAACACATCTTTACCACGCTGGTAGCATGGCCAAAAACTGTGATGCTGAATTTTAGTCACAGTTCTTAGTTCCTTAAAATCTTATTCTCAACCATATGGTTAAAAATTTTTCTCTATTTTTTGGGTTTCAGGGATAATCAGGTGCCATGGGGCTTCATGCTGGCTAACAATCTGGTCTTCAAGAAGGTGCGAGCTGCTCTGGGCTTAGACCGCTGCAAGTTCTGCTGCACTGGAGCTGCTCCCATCACCAAAGACACTCTGGACTACTTCATGAGCCTGAACATCCCTGTGAAAGAGGTTTACGGCATGAGTGAAAGTTCCGGCCCCCACACAGTCTCCATTGATGAATACCGCATTACAAGGTAGGCAGCAATGTGCCACCTCCAGCTGTGCCACCTGTCTTTTTATCAGTGCCACCATCTCCAAACCATACATCAGAGCAGGTCTTACTACTGTATTGTAAACCTTCCCTTTTACTCTTGTCTTCTGGCAAGCCCCTGTCGCACCTTGACGATTTAATAAGCGTATGCCCACGTATGAAAAAATCTGTAAATACCCTGGCATACGTGGAATAAGTTATTGACACTGGAAAATTTTGAGCATGCACAAAATTTCCAACATATGCCAAACGTATGGTTCACACGTCTGCCTCGACCGGTTGGGGGTGAGGGGAAAGAGAAGAGAGAAAGGAGCGCAAAGTTCATGGAGACTCCTGCCTGACCTCATCTGTCAACCTATCCATCACCACTGCAGAAGGGGCTCAGAGCTGATCCCTGATGTAATCCCACCCCCACCTCCAACCCATCTGTCATTCCTACTGCACACCTCACCACTGTCTCACTGTCCTCATACATGTCCTGTACCACCTTCACATACTTCTCTGCGACTCTTGACTTCCTCATACAATTCCACAGTTCCTCTCTTGGCACCCTATCATTTCGCATAAACCTGAGTAGAGTCTGTCAAACTATAAATGTAAACATCCATAAAAACATAAAACAACCAGCACCAGACTGCAAGGAGTTATTTAACCACACAGACATGAATTAACAAGCATGACAAAGTGCTAAAGTCCAAGTGTGTTTTGCACATGCTAATCGTTAAAATTTAAGAAAGAAAGCTGACTTCTCAGCATTTATTAGGGTGGAGGCCAGCAGTAAAATACATTCATTCATTCATTCATTCATTCATTCATTCATTCATCTATCTTCTTCTGCTTATCTAATTCAGATATGATGGTCACAAGATGCCAAATGTTAACAAAGAAAAATTAGAAATGCATTAAGTTGGGACTGTTTTTGTTTATTTTTTGGTTTTCACCAGCTTTTACCTGACTGGACTCTTTTTCTTTTTTCCTTCTTCCTATTTCTGTACTATTTCATACCTACTTCACCGGTTTGTTTACTCATACTCTACACTTTTAGCTTTTTTATGTATTATAGACACTTGATCTAATGCTCCTTAAAGTTTTCTCTCCCCTTCACTAATTTCTGTATGCAGTGCTTTATACATTGCATCAAGTATCAAGAGTCTGCAGATGATCCACAATTGTATGTCTGTTTTTCAAAATGAGGCGATCACAGCTCTTCATACATTCATATGAGCTGTACAGTATAAAAATGGGGATGATTTATTTGGATTAAGAGACTCAGAAACAGAGGCCATGCACATATTACGATATCTGTCCGAACAGATTCATATATTCAGGTATATTTTACTGAGCTTCTTACTGTAAAAATTAATTGCTATAAAGTACATTTAAAACGGTAGAACTAAGATTTTAATCATGTGAAAAGCTGTCTTTCTCTTGCTGTAAGTGATTTAAGTCCTGTTATTTTATAAAATTTGTATAAACTAGCACTGTCCAGAGGTTTATAGTTATATTTGAGTTTATATTTGTACTAGGAATCTCACATTTGCTGCTCTCTGGATTTTAGAAGTGAAACTCCCTTGGAGGTTGTAAAACGAAATTAAAGACTGATCTATAATCTGCCTTTAGATTTGGGATAAATCAATATTTGCGTTAATTTAAGGCTTACATGATGATATTTAAATACCTTGTTTTTTTTTCTTTTGTTTTTTTTCCTACCACTGTTTTTATTGCACTTTGGGCTGCATATTTAGACATGCTGCAGAAATGCATTTGTTTCTGTTTTTACTTTTCTTGTGTGGGTGTGCAAGCAGACAAACTGTTTTTAGAGGTTAAAAAAATGGAAGAAGAATCTATTGAAATGATCACAAATTAGTCTGATTTGTATGAATTTACCTCAGATGTGTATTTACTAAACAAACCACAGTTTTACTGCAGATGTTGGCAACATTAAGTTCACATTAGCATGTGAATGACTTGTGTTTTGTCTTTTCAGCTGTGGAAAAGAGATGCTAGGCTGCAAGACTAAGCTGGAGAATCTAGATAATGATGGGAATGGAGAGATCTGTTTCTGGGGACGCAATGTCTTCATGGGCTACCTGAACATGCCTGACAAAACATCAGAGGCTTTGGATGAGGAAGGCTGGCTGCATTCCGGAGACCTGGGAAGACGCGATGACCAAAACTTTCTATATATCACAGGAAGAATCAAAGGTAAGCTGTGCCTCTGTGTGTTTAGGGGAAAATGTTCTAAAAGAAGCATTTGAGAGTTTTGTTATTAAAAATAGAATTGCATTTGTTTATTTATGTTATGTAAATCAGCTTTTCAGTGTAAAAGGTAATGTGGGCATCCTGGACTTACACATTTTTGGGAGATTTTTAAAAACCAAATTAATATCATCATTGAGAAAGTTCTGACTGTCACTGGATGTTGAAGGTCGTTGTTTTTATGGCACACGAGGTGGAATAAATAACAACATAAAATGAACAGGCTAACAAAAAATATGGGCATCTGCTATTGGCAGCATTGTTATTTTAAATATTGTCACCTAAGAAGAAAAAATTTCATGATCAAAATGTCAGTGTATCTTTAAAATTTAGTATGCTTTACATTAAAATAACATATACAAGAAGCTTACGAACTGTAGCATGAATGGATAAAAATCATGAACTATATATTATTATTTCCTACCCAAATAATCATAGTACAGTTCCCTCAGTTTTGTTTATTGTCGTAAGTAATGTGGCAAAGATGCATACACAGTGAGATGCTTTACCATTGAAAAATTGCTTGCAGTGCTTTCTTGATGATAGTGTGTGAAGGTGACCCTTTCTCTAAACTAGCAGTCTGGCTCAATTATGAAATTCAACATAACTCCAAACGTTAAACTAGTACTCTCCGACCTTTGAGACATGACACCGCAGGAAAGAAAGGGCTTCTTTAGCTCAAGACACTAATGGTTCAGGGCCCAAGAGCTAAAATTCTCTGGCATGTCACCCTAAAAAAGATGAAAGACTTTTTTCTTTCTTATATCTGATGAATCATACAGTGATGTCTCAGATTCATCTTGTGATTCTTTGGAGAGGCCTGACCCCTTGGGTGAAAAACCACAGGACTGGACTGCATGAGTGTTTGTAAAGTTGGTTAAACTACCCAAATTTTAACAACGGTTAAAATATTAACCCAGTCATGCTGACATAACAGCTTAGGTCCTGTTAGAACTCAGAAGAGCTGACACAGACATGTCAGTTGTTTGGCTAGTTCAACTTTACTTACATATCTACAGAAACAAGTGGATAACACTGTTGTGGAAACATGGCACAAAGGTTTACACACCCAACAGTTTAAAAATTAACGCACTAAGAATTTTTCTGCCCCTGTAGTCATACTGTAGAACAGTAAGTTACACAACACAGACACTCAGCAGCAGGAAACAACAAAAGTCTGTTTATTAATCATTATCTTCCAATTTGTTTATTTATTAGATTCATACTTTTATCTATAAACTGTTAGAAAAGGGTGACATAATAATAACAGTATATCATCTTCTTTATATTTGATTTCAGATAAGTAATCCTGCCTTCAGAGAGATTCCCGTGCTCATGACAACAACATTATACATTATTTAACATTACTTTTACTTAATGTGTGTCACATTTAACAGCCTGTGGTGATACAGCCTATACAGCATAAGCTAGGAACTTGCGTTACTGTAATATGGAACAAATGCAGCATACTTTACGTTTCGATAAAACAGATAAAGAGAAGAAAAACATGAACCTTTATTTTTTATAAATCATTTGACCATCACAGGCATTAACATCTTACTCCTGCCAAGAAATGTAGCACTTGTAAGACAGTTTTATTTTAAAAAATGGCTAGTTATCTAATCAAGTACAACAAATGCTTAATGTCAAAACAGATGCACCACAGCTTTGTCTTTAGCTTAGTGTGTAGGAAAAGAAAAGTTGAGCCTTGGGAGACGTGGGCAGGAACAATAACTGTATAATTTTCACTTCTAGTTGTTCTTTAAGAGGTTAAATTTATCTCTAGGAAGCTAGAAAAAGAAGACAGTGCAGTCTATGGAGATTTAATAACAGATGACACTTTCTTTTCTTTTGTGCAAAGAGCTTATCATCACTGCTGGTGGCGAGAACATCCCTCCTGTGCCTATCGAGGATGCAGTGAAGTCTGAGGTGCCCATTATCAGCAATGCCATGCTGATCGGGGACAAGCTCAAGTTCCTCTCCATGCTGCTCACACTTAAAGTAAGTGATTCCCTAGTCCTGCAGACAGCCCCAGCTGCTGAATAAACAAAATTAAAACAATAAACAACTTGGTTTCTTTTTCCACAGTGTGTCATGGATGACAACAGTGAGCCCACAGACGAGCTAAGCCCAGAGGCTTTGGATTTTTGCAGGCAGCATGATGTCACAGCAACCAAGGTGTCAGAGATTATAGCAAATAAGGAGCCGGCTATTTATAATGCCATTCAGCAGGGCATTGATCAGGTCAATGCCCGATCAACATCCAATGCCCAAAAGGTCCAGAAGTGGGTCCTACTGAAGCGAGATTTCTCCATTACTGGAGGAGAACTGGGTCAGTGAAGTGAAATTTATTTTGCTTCCTTCTTCTGGTGTCTGGAGCAAAGGTCAACATGTAGTACTGTTGCTAAGGAAGTAGGAAAGAGTCATTCCTGCATCTAATATGTAATCAAATTTTAATCTAGGTCATGACATGGTTTTGTGACAGCGCTACCTGCCAAACAGCATTCCAACACAACATACATACACCTGCCAAACAGCATTCCAACACAACATACATACACAACTGTCATTTTTATCTCTCCAGCAGCTCGAATGATGTTATTGTATGGGTGTAGCTCAGCAGAAGATTCAAGATTCAAGAGCTTTTTATTGTCATTTCAACCACATATAGCTGATGCAGAACATAGTGAAATGAGATGGCGTTTCTTTTCACAGTTTAAAATTAAAAATTAAAAATTTAAAAATAAATAAAGTGCAACATGTGCAACATAGTGCAATAGTTGCAAACAATGCAAAGAACAGCAAAACTTTTTCATCTAAACCAGATGAACATAGTGCAAAAACCAAAATTGTGCAAAAAAGTACACAAGAAAGGCACAATGAAAAGACAACACAAGAACAAGCCACTAGCACCGAAAGAAGAGGAGGTGATGTGCAGTAGCAATGGTTGAGGTAGTGCAGATTGTGTGTGTGTGTGTGTGCTGGAAATTCGTCTGGTTGTTTAGATGAAATTAACCTGTTTTTCTTTTTTTTTCTTTGCAGGACCCACATTGAAACTGAGGAGGCCCATTGTTGTGAAGATGTACCAAGAGACAATAAATGAAATGTACGCAGCGGCAGCAGAAAAACAGTAGATTGCACTGCACATGGATCAGAGGCGTAGCCAGAAGTCATGTATGAACACATAGTGTCACAGCAACTGCACTTTTTGTAAATACAACATCTAAATAGGAGCTAAATCTTGCCATATAGCATATGTCAGTGAATGCACTGACACAGCATTTAAATGCACCATGCATACTTTGAAGCACTGGATGGTGCCTGTCACCATTATAATTTTGTAGTTTTTGAAGAAAATATTGTAAATCAAATCAACTGTGGTCTGAAAGATGCGGATCCTAAGATATGTGTTTTATTTCTTAAGTAGCGTTATGTATTTAAAAATTTTTTTCCATTAATTGCCTGTTTACTGAAGGTAATCCCATTTTGCAAAGACTGGAGGTAAAACTCTTTTTATAATGTGAAAAGAATATCAGTAGTCTGAATTTATCCAGTCACATGTGCAAATTGTAAATTATACATTTGTGCTTCTACGTGTACAGCTCGACACATTTTAATATTTATTTTGGGATATTTTGTGATTATCAATAAAAACTAACCAAATTGGGATAGAACAAATGTGCATTTTTTGTGTAGTGTGTGTGTGCGTGCAGCGTATATATCCTTTCATTTTTAAGAATGGTGCAACAAATCTTGAAACTCCTCAAACACTACCAACATTGCTTTTGGGTATGTATGCAGCCTGGAGAAATTCAGAAGATGATCATTGATGAATTTTTTATTAGGCTAATATGAGGTTGACATTACAGTTTTTTCCTTGAAATTTTCTACAGTTTCCAACATCTGGTATTTTCAACTGGTCAGTTTTTGGGTTTATTATTGTAAACAACAAACTAACAAATATATATATTTTAGCAGGTACATAAACATGCCTTTAGTAATTCAAGCCTCACTTATTTAGAAAAATATGATGTTCGCTGAGTGCAGACACAGATACACATTTCTCATCTATACTTTTTCAGCTGATTTTTTACACTCCGTTAGGATTTTTTTTTTTATATTTAGGAAGTTAAAAGATTCAAGGAGCCACACCTGACACATAACATGCAACAGAAAAAGATGGTGTTTTGGTTAGTACTCTGAACATGCCATTAAGAGAGGAAAACTCCAACAGACTATCCCTAATGAGCAGCGCTTGGTGTGACAGTGGGAAGTAAGAACTTTTAACAGGAAACCATAGAAACCACAAACATTAGAAGAGACAGAAGACAAACCTTAATTACATGAAGTAGTGGCTTCTAAACATATGGGAAATAAAGAGGGTTATGGAGAAGAAATACTCAGTGCCTCAACAGCCTAAGACTATAGAAGCATAATTAGGGGACGGTTTGGGGTCACTTGATCCATGACTAACTATTAGCTTTATCAAAAAGAAAACCTTTATGCCAGATCCTAAAAGTAGAAAGGGTGTCTGTCTTCTGAACCCAAACTGGGAGCTGGTTCCACAGGAGAGGGGATTCATAGCTGAAGGCTCTGGTTTCCATTCTACTGTTAGAAACTCTAGGAACCATAAGTAATCCTGTAGTCTGAGTGATGCTGTCAGGGTAATATACTGTAAGGACTTTAAGATATGAAGGGTCTGAGGAGATGGATTTTAAATTCAGTTCTGGATCTAACACAGAGCTAACGAAGAGAAGGAAGTATGAGAAAAATATGATCTTTCTTTCCAATACCTGTTAATGCTCTTGCTGGGGCATTTGGGCTCAGTTGAAGGCTTTTCAATAAGCTGTGAAGCTGTCAGTTTAGCACAGACTCAACCATGACATTCCACATTTCTCCCCACTTAAAAAAAAACTTGCTCAACATAAAAAAGCTTTCCGGACATCAGCTTAACCCTTAGAGTCTTGATAACCTCACTAACAAAAAGACGCAGCGAGGGTGGGGATATCCATGTACATTTGTAGCAAGACTGTACATAATTACAAGAACAAAGCAAAAGGAAACACCTAAAAACAAACAAAAAAAAAAAACATTAAACAGAGCCTGCATTCATGTGCAGGCCCTGTCCAGTGTAAGTCACAAGCAGCTCTTTACCCTAACTGTATTTTTTTAACCTCTGCTTTATCTGCTGTAAATTGCGTTAGGGTTGGGGTGATTGTGGTTACACAGAGTAACTTCTGATCCTGCTGATTTCTTTGCCATGTGATTTGTGCAGTGGGGGTTTCTTCATTAGGTACAGACTGTGATAGGATTCCCTTCATGCGCAAATCAGATTGGATTCTTTGACAAAACTGGTTTTGTTGCATCTTTTTTCTGAGCAGTTTTGCAGATAATGTTACAATGGCATTTCACCCAACCCGACTGAGTTCAGTGGCACATATCTGAACATTTTATCCTCCAGCATGTCTCTTTAAGTTGTTTGCCAGTGATTGTACATTAACTACAGACTCCCTGCATCAGATATAGTGTACTGATGTTGTTAATATCAGGTCTAACATGTGACACACATTCCTGTTTCTCAACACAGGGAAGCAGAATATGCAAAACAGGTTACAAAGGTGGCATCAAATTACCTGATCACAATTATATTCAGTGAACTCTTTAGAAAGACCCATTGTTTCACAAATGTTTGTGAAGGCAGACTGGAAGGCTAGGTACTTGATTTTACACACTAATGGCGATGGGACTGAATGAAACACTTGATGTCAAAGATTAAGAGGTCCAACCCAATACTTTCCTCCATACAGTGTGTGTCAAACAGTAATACTCCCTTGACAGTTGTTAGAAATTGTAATATGAAAAAGTAAATGAGACCTTTCTTGTTTAACCAATCAACAAAATCATCTGTTGATGCATTAACAAGCTGAATATTAGTTTCAAACAGTAAGATAAGGAACATGATTAAGTCAAGCTTTGGGCTCACGATGAACCTGGCATAATTTTTTCTTAAGGTTTTTGAATAACTTGATTTTATGTAAACAAGCAAAGACAACATGTCAGTGATTTGCCAATGAAACACTTTCTACCTCCCTGGGAGTGTCTCCGCACACTTAAAAAACTGAACACATCAATGCAACAAATGTTTTCTGCTGTGCGTGATTAATATTAAACCCAGACAAAGAATTTCCAGCTGACTTGCTTCCCAAATTTCCTACTTCTATTTACACATTCAGCACAAAGTCAACTTCAAATTTTTCAGTAGTATGCAATTATTTTACAGAACTTAAATCACTTGGCGAAAATATGTTGTTACATATTTTATGGACACTGGACCACTAAGAGAAAGGCAAATGAATTTGTATTATTGCAAGCTGCCGTATATGGCACAACACTTCTACCATGTGGCTGAAATAATGCATTGCACCCTCACTATTAGTCACTGATGACACACACCAACACGATGAAACATTTATCAATAAAGGCTTTAAAATATGTAAAAACAACAAAAACATAATAAACAGAAGTACATTTCAAGTAAATTCATCAGACAGATTATATGAGGAAGTTAGACCATTATGTCCATGAGTACATTTTTAGCTGAAGACCAGTTCACCCCAGTTACAATATGTATTTCTCCAGCTTTAGTAGGATCTCACCTTGAAGTTACTTCTAGCTTTATCTACAACAAAGCGGTACTAATTGTAGTTTGTGATGCTCACAGCTTGAACACAGTGCTGTTTAAAATTTACAGGAGAAATAAATGATGACATTTTGCCCACCTGACGACTTCAGTATTGCAAGCACCAAACGTTTTATTGTAATTACTCCCAGAATCCCAGAAATATTTCTATAGGCACATACAACCAATAACTGGAGATTATGTTTTTTTCTTTCTTTTTTTAATGTGGGTAAGCAGACATTGGCATTTTCTTTCTCATTTGGTAGTGATGGCAACTCCCTGCTTCAACCAGGCATTACTGTTGAGCAGGGAGAGCATGAAGCGAGCAACGTCTCCTCTTCCCACTGAGCCGCCTGCAGGTTGATTGCTGCTGGCTGGCACAAAGTATCCCTCATGGGTCAGAAACTCTTGAGCTGCAAAGGACACAAAGAACAGCACCATTTTCATGTGGTCCTCCAGATAGTGAAAGACACAAACTAATACGTTGAACTCACAGAAGCTGCATGAGGTGAAGTGAGCACATACACTATGAAAAAATGGACCCCAAGTCAGAAATGCTCCACTGAATTCAGCTCTGGTATTCTCTGTTGACATCTCCCAGACCATGATACCAAACTGCCTGTTTGCTTTTACCTGTGGCTGGCGAGTTCTTGAGGCCGGGGGGGCGCACCACAGTCCAGTTAATGTCCTCTGTCTTCTGCAGAAGCTGCTCCATTTCATACATGTTGTTAAGGACACTTCGGATTAAGGGCAGCAGGAGGAATCGGATCAAGTATGGGGACTGAGTTCCAGAGTTAGCTAAAAGGCAAAAATGAAAGGGAGAGACACAGAGGGGACAACACAGTGAAACTTAAGAAAGGTGAGCAAAGTGCCTCACTTTCAAAAAATTTCTGGCAATTTTTGATTTTTGAATAGTTGGGACATTTTGGAGAAATAGTTGGAAAATGGGGAACTTTTTCAAAAAAACTTAAGTGACACTTTTAGCAGCAGTCCCTGACCACAACAAGATTTCAGATTTAGGTTTTGGTCTTTTAGACTGGGGCTGAACACCTTTGATCATTATATTTTATGAGCATTGACAATAATTGTCTCTTTTAAAATAGAAGAAATTTGACGTAATAATAAGATGTTTTGTTGTTTTCTACAACCCAAAAAATAAATAACAGAAAGAAGAAGGAATTAGAAGAAGATAGTTTTGGCTTCTCCCTTTTTACCCAAGGGGTGTGATTTAGCACAGATTTTACACTGGATGCCCTTCCATACATGCAACCCTCCCATGGGGTTGAGACCGGCACTAGCAGTACACTGGCATGTGACTCCCCCTCAATGTTGGTTTGTGTCTCCTACCTTTAGCGTGAGGCAAATGTGTAAAACACTACACTAAATAACAAACAGAAAAGGCCCAAGAACAGTAGTCTCTGTTTTCCAGCCTGATTGTTCCAAATGCAACACTGAGAACCAATAAGGCTCACATTTTCCACCACCTGTGTACAAGCCACAAGGAAACCATTCAAGACCTTCAGAGTGCTATGAGGTGTGCTAAAGACTGATGACAAAAAAAGAATTACTTAACAGCCTGTCTAGTTATTGCACATATTTTGGGAGAATATGAGACACCAGCATGGTGAAAAAATCTATTTTAGTGTCTCTGCAGATGTTTGATGGACTTCTGAAGAGCAAACGAAATCTGTTACAAAAACTGGAGCATAAAGACATGATGTAGCACAGCTACAAGTGTGTGTTTATGCCTCAGTAAAAAAAAACCAAAACCTTAAAATAAATACACTGTTGCACTCCACTTACGCTCTGTGTACCAGGAGGTCATTGTGATGACCCTGTTGACTTGGGACTCTCGCATTGCACTGATTATAGCAGTCATGGACTGAGTGTATCCTGTCACTCCCGTGAAGAAGGAGGCAGGGAAGCCGAGGCAGGACATGATCACATCCTGCCCTTTAAAATGAGTTGTCAGACTGTCTGCTGAGAAAATATTAGCTGTCACCACCTGGAAACATTATAGGAACAAGTGTTTAAATGTTTGATCGTATACAACACAATTTAAAGAAAGAATACTGTCTGAACTTTGAATCCAGATGATTACCTTGAGATTCTCATGGCTCACGGTGAGTTTCCCTGGGTTCCTGACGAGGGCAGTGACAATATGTCCCTGCTGCAGTGCCTGGTTGACCAGATACTGTCCAGTCTGGCCTGTGGCTCCCAGCACAGTGATCTTCATCCTCTGACACTCAGTGCTTAGTCAAGGCTGAAAATGAAACACCAGACAACGTGCTGAATACTCTGATCACTCAAACTAACAGTGGTGATGTGCCCTCCCTGTTTCACAAGAACAAGTGTGATAAGCTATTTTATGGTGCAATAAAGAAGCCCTTTCATAAAAATTTACACTGGCATGTTACAGCTCATCTTGCCCCCCTAAAATGCTTGGCCCTCTGAAGAGCTAAAATCAAATGCAGTAAAGAAAATCTGGCACAAAAAGTCAAAAAGATTGGCACATAAAAGATTAGAAAAGCAAATACCAACTATTTAATTATCAAACTGTAACAATCATTTTTAGTAGCAAACCATTTTTTGATTGCAATTTATGCAATTTCCCCCCTGGGATTAATGAAGTTTTCTGATTCTGATTGAGTAGTAGTTTAGTTTATAACATGTCAGATAAAAGGGAAAAATGTCACCAAATTACAAGAGCCATGGTGGCATTGCCAAATAACATTTTTATTTAACAGTCCTCGCCCAGATTTATTTGTATTTTAACTGCAAACACAAAATCAGAATCACGCTGACATTTGCTGGTTATACAATGAATGAACAACAAGCCTTCTTTCTCTGTAATGACTTCATCTCCACACAGGATTTCAACCTCTTAACCCCAGAATGACTGACAGGTCTTTAAATGTAAGTACAAACATTATAAGTTATTTATCTTATTTACATTAATCATCTCTTCTCGCTGTAGCAGTAAAATAAGGCCATATTTCCATTCATCATCACCCCAGATAGTGGGGTGAGGTTTTTAATCATTTGACTGTCACGTGTTCATAGTTTGTCAACAAATTTTGAAATCCCCTTCCAGTCAAATGTGGTTGTTTGTGAGAAAAAACTACCTTTTAAAAATAAATGAACTTACTGAAAGAGATGGAAATTAACTCAACCAAGGCGGTCAAAACTGCACAGTGCCTGCCTTTGTTGTACCCAAACTGAGCCAAATGGATTATCTTCACAGCAGAGAAGGATGATGAGCTTGTTGATCAGATGCTGACTGCAGAAACTAAGCCAATATTGTTGGCTGGATCTCAGCTGATGGTGTTTAGAAGATAATCTCTGAGCTAATTCCTTCAAGTCACATTCAAGTTGACTAAGTGCTGAGTGGGAAAAATGAGACTTTACCTTTGTTGATTACGGTGATGTCAAATATGAATGTGCTACTAAGGTTAACATTTATTTCTTTGGTTTGCTCTATCTGGAAAACATCCAGTTGGCAACGGCTTCATTTTTCAGCATGACAATGATCTTTAACACATTGCCAGTACAGTAAAAACCCACCTGGATAGAAAAACACACAATGGAACACTATCAGTCATGAAGAGGCCACCCCAGACCTCAGCATTATTGAAGCAGTGTGGGATCATCTCGACGGAAAAGAGCAAAAGGCAGCCAACATTCAAAGAAGAACTTTGGAGCGTCCTTCAAGACGCCTAAAGAACTATTCCTGAGGATTACTTAAAGAAATGACAAGAAAGCTTGCCTAAGAGAGTTCAGGCTGTGTTGAAGAATAAAGGTGGTCAGAGCAAATATTGATGTTTCAATTGGTTAGAATTGTATAAACTTTTCCCCCTTATTCACTGCATTTCCATTTATGTTTGCACATGTTTTAATAAATCATTGCACCCATTTCCCATTTTCCTAGAACAATATAAAGAAATTAGGAGTGGTTTGAGTATAGCAGGTTGGCACCCAAAGTTATAAAACCCTTTGAGCCCTGAATTTTAAAAGGAGGGAATCAAGTATCAGTGTCATCTACCAGGAAAAAACTAGTCTAAACATAATAAGATCATCACCCATTCAAATAAACATTTCTAGGAAAAATGTCTTTTTTTAAGGCCACAATGTTCACAAAGTTCACAGCAAAGCATCTGACAGAAGCAAACAGTATTTATGTAAAGAAAATATGCCATCAATGTGTCCTGATCCAAATTGTGAAACCTTGTTACATAAAAAAAAATTATTATTTCTGACAAAAGAGTCTTATGTGTACAGTCTCAAGGTCACTTTGTCTTCTTCTTCTTCTTCTTTCAGCTGCTCCCGTTAGGGGTTGCCTCAGCAGATCATCTGCCTCCATCTCATCCTATCCCTTGCATCCTCTTCCCTCTCACCCACCCTCTGCATGTCCTCCTTCACTACATCCATGAGCCTTCTCTATGGTCTTCCTCTTCTCCTCCTGCCTGGCAGCTCCATCTTCAACATCATTTGTCTAGTATATCCCTTACCTCTCCTCTGCACATGTGCAAACCATTTCAGCCTTGCCTCTCTGGCTTTGTCTCCAAGCAGTTCAACCTGAGCTGTCCTTCTGTGTACTCATTTCAAATCCTGTCCAACTCTCAGGATCTTTAACTCTGCCATCTTCAGTTCCACCTCCTGTCTTTTTGTCAGTGCCACCGTCTTCAGACCATACATCATAGCAGGTCTCACTACCGTCTTGTAAACTTTTATTTCTATACCCTGTGCATCTCATAATGTCTGGATGATTGGAGCAGGTGGTGC
>VUQH01088093.1:22784-32984 GCA_015106775.1 Etroplus canarensis
GTCCAACTCTCAGGATCTTTAACTCTGCCATCTTCAGTTCCACCTCCTGTCTTTTTGTCAGTGCCACCGTCTTCAGACCATACATCATAGCAGGTCTCACTACTGTCTTGTAAACCTTCTCTTTCACTCTTGCTGCTGCACTCTCTTCTTCACCTATAAGTTAAATATTAATATATTGTTAAATATTAATATAATAATATTGCATGCAGTGAAAGCTATTGCTTCAGTTATTTATGAAAAACAAACAGTACATTTATGTGTTTTTAAAGATGAGTTCCCCCTCATGTATCTCACAGTGGTTTGGTTTCCTAACTACTTTACTGAGCAAACTGCTAACAAAGGAAGTGTAAGGCACTGTTATTTTATCCTACCACTGAGTAAAATAAACATATTTACTGTTGTAACCAGACTATATTTTATAAGCTCCACTAACTGTTGCTAAATCATGTGTTCATTGTGACTGATATATTATCATGGGCCGGCTACGTCTCCTGATGCTATATGGAGGAAGGAGGTCTGTGAACATTAAAATTATTATAGTTCACTGAATTTTTAACCAGTTTTCAAGTCCTTTTATTTTGTTTTTATTTCTGCTCAAATTTTTTGGTTTCCCATGAGCCCCCCTGACTGGTTGAGATTTTCCCTGGGAGTGACCAGGATGGACAGGATTAGAAATGAGAGAGACAGCTCATGTTGAGCGGCTTGGGGAAAAAGTCAGGGTGCGATGGTTTGGACATGTGCAGAGGAGAGATAGTGGATATAATAGACAAATGATGTTGGTATGGAGTTGCGAGGCAGGAGGAACAGAGAAAGACCATGGAGAAGGTTCATAGATATAGAGAAGGAGGACATGAAGAGGGTTGGTGTAAGTGCTGGTACAGTAACTCCAACATTTACATCAAAATATAGTTAAGCAAAAGTATAAAATATACAGATACAGATGATACATGATACAGTAGAGAAAATTACAACCAACAGTGAGTACATCAGTGCTTACAGTGGACACCTGGTTAACACCATACTTACTCCCTTTTTTATTTTGATTAAGTAGGTACTGTTTTCTCAGTCTGACCTCTTCCCAAAATACTGAAATCTTTCTGCACTGCCAAACAAAGAAACAGTGTTTTTTAGCCGTTGTGCTTTTAGTGACTATGTCTGGTAATTTTCATTGCATTGGCAGGAGTTTCATATATTCTCATTAACTAGTAATAGTGTTAATCTGAGGCTTGTAATCACTGTCTGAGTTGCAGAGCTGATTTAATTGTCCTGACTCTATGCATTTAGCTGGTGAACTGGGTGTACCTAGATCATTAGATTATGCTATGATGCCTTTTAGAGTGTGCAGTTTTGATTAATGTTTAACTAGACTCAAAGGCTTTAGAAGAACATCCACTGATAATAGAACAAATGTCAAAGTCTTTCAACGAAACAACTAATCTGATGACTTCTGTTGATTTCCCTTAAAAGGGGTTGGATTTATGTGTGTAAGAACAGATTTTGCTGTGTCCCCTCCCAGGTTGCGATTGGTCCAACAGGGATTTCTTCACAGCCAAAGACACCAGTCAGCTGATCACCTGGCAAGATGGACGCTGCAGCAGTGACTTCCTCTCCTCTCTCCCTAAACCAAATTCACATCTCAGTGTTGCCACAGGGTTTGGCTGTGCAACAATCTTCTGGTACATGAAACACAGGTAAGCATTCACACAGTTTAAAAATAAATTCATTTATATTTATCATGCTTGCATTTATTATATGAAAGCTGAAGATGTGTGGTTTCACTGTAGACCCGAGTTCCTTGAGGACTTCACGGTTGCAGGTACCATCCAGGACTATGTGGTGTCCATGCTGTGCGGTTTGGATGGCTGTGTAATGACGCCTCAGAATGCAGCCAGCTGGGGCTTTTTCAACACTTCATCCAATCAGTGGAATGAAAACATGTTCGTATAGTGTTGAAATTCCTGTTTTTAGCCACACTTTGCTTGAAGTACTAAATGCATGAAAAGTGTTGTACATTTTGAGCATGTTACTTAACACTTTGTGTGCATCAGTACAAGCATATGTAACAAACTACTCTGTGTGTACGTGCTCTAGTCTGAAGGGTGCTGGCTTCCCTTTGCACCTGCTTCCTCAGTGTGTGCCATCTGGTGGCTTGGCAGGAAAGACGTGTTCTTTGTGGCACGGCATCCCTGCTGGTACGGCTGTAGGGGCCGCCCTAGGAGACTTCCAGTGCTCTGTCTACTCCTGCATGAGTGCCCGAACAGATGCAGGTGAAACAGGATGTCCTCTCATCTCTCTTAATGCTCTAAATGCATTATGCTCTCACAGTTTATCCAGTTTAAATGGAAGCGCCCATAATCAATGTGCAATTACAAGTTTGCATCCAGACACTACTAATGCTTACTTTTTAAATAATTTTTAATAAAACTTTCCAATTTTTCATTATGCTTCAGAACATGCAGATAAATAATCATGAGTTAATTTTATTTCCCTGTACTTAGTTGACAGTTTTTATCTTTTCCTAATTTTCTAGTTCTGAACATAAGCACCTCAGCCCAGCTGACCTTTGCCATGCCAGCTGACTTCAAACCTCCAGATTCTCCTCAGCATGCCTCATCCATATCCTACTTCCCCTACTTTGAATCCTTATACTTGGCTGTAGCGGCATCGCTCAATGGAGGGAATGTCTTGGCGACTTTTGTGGAGATGCTGATTGCTTGGATGAGAGAGCTTGGTATGTATTCGGGAACAGAAATCTGTCAACACGTGCGAGGGAAAACGACACCACTTGGAAACAGCGTTTGTCCTCTCTGTCAGTCATTTGGTCTTTTGTCAGAATGTTGTTTCTTTTTCATTTACAGCACCAGAAACTTTAGTTGTTGTAGCCTCCATCTCAACAGTTGCTCTCCACTCACCTCTGGAAAACCAAACATTGCTGGTTGGCATAATAGCCTGTATGTAAAAAATGGACCTTGCCAATGTGACACATGTGACGCACATTAGTTTCTGAATTCAGTGAGGTTAAAATTAAATTGGTAAAAATTAATTGGCATCTTTGAAACCAGACTGAGAGGTGGATCTGATAGTTAGAACCACACTCATGTGGCAGCAGTTTAAAAAAAAAAATCCCATCCTGCTTTATTGACCATTTTGGTCTAAATGGGATCATAATTTAAAAAATGGACAGCATACTGTATTAATCAATATTTGCGAGACCAAAAACTCTTTAAGAAAATGTTTACTGAGATCATACATCAAGTGAGCAGTAGTGTCATTTTCTAATAGACTGCTACATAATCGGACTTCTTTTATTTGACCACCTGCTGGCCATTAGGAAAAATGCAGATTTAACGTACTAATGCATTAGTTTTACATTTCAGACTACATTAGGTGCAATTGTTCAAACCCAGGTAGAGCCCTTCTGTGTAGCTTTTGCATGTTCTCCCTGTGTTTGTGCAGATTTCCTCTGGGAGTTATGTTGTCTCCTGTCATTTAACATTAAGTTAATGATGCCTATGACAGCCCAGGACACTCTTGCAAAAGAGATTTGTAATCTCAAGATTTGACTTCCTGGTTAAATAAATATTAATAAATAGACAATTCTGCTATGCGGAAAAGCATCTCTGAGCACACCACATGTTAAACCTTGAAGCTTTAGCAGTAGAAGACCACCCTGGGTGCCACTCCTGTCAGCTCAAACCAGAAAACAGAGGCCACGGTTGTCATGGGCTCACCAAAATTAGATAATGCCTGGTCTGATGAGTCTTGATTTCTACTGTGACATTTGGATTGTGGGGACAGAATTTGGCATAAACAACATGAAAGCATGGATCCATCCTACATGGTATCAATGGTTCAGGCTGGTGGTGTTCGTCTAATGATGTGGGGAAAATTTTCTTGAAGAGGATAAAACTCCAGCAGCATGAAGAACAATTTTATTATTGGACCAATGCTTTTCACTTTTCATTATTATTATTATTGTAATATTTTAATAGTATTTTGGTTTTATTTTTATTATTATTTTCTTGGGACACTTTGAGCCCCTTTGAACATTGTTTAAACACCACAGCCTGTCTCAGTATTGTTGCTAAGCATGTCAATCCTTTTATGACCACAGTGTACCTATCTTCTGATGGCTGCTTCTGTCAGAATATCATGTCATGTCACAGAGCTCAAGTCATCCCAAACTGGTTTCTTGAACATGAAAATGGATCACTGTACTCAAATGGCTTCCATATGAGTACAGTGGATGGATGTGTGTACCTATCTGCTGCAACTGTGTGATGCTGTCATGTCAATATAGACCAAAACCTCTGAGGATTGCTTCCAGCACCTTGTTGAATCTATGCCATGAAGAATTAAGGCAGTTCTGAAGGCAAAGGGGGTCAAACCCAGTATAAACAGGGTGTACCTAATACAGTGACTGTGGTGTGTACATCTGTCATTTATATACAGTCTGTGCTCCTGTGTTGAACTGTGATATGAAGATAAATGCATCTGCCTTAATCAATACTGTGTGAATTCATTTGGAAAGGGCTTGAATGTAACAGACATTCATTTATATGCAAAAGTCCCACACTTCAACTTTTAAGACACAAAATGTTCCTCAAAACTCAGTATTGGTTGGCTCCATCTACACCTCACATGCTCATGTACTCAGGGTACTGATAGAGATGATTAATGCCACCTGTCTAAACTCTTGACTGAAGCTGCATGAACCATTTTACATTCAAGCTGTATTTAGAAACTTTGGCAAATAGTTCTGAGGAAGATTTATACTTGCAGATTAACACTCAGAGCTGCCTAAGGATGAAAGCAAAAACATGAGACGGGAGAGAACTGAAAGTAAATATGTCTCAAGTTAATGACTCAGGAATACTTAGAGCAAAGTAATAATTGTAAAATAGTTGCACCAAAATTTGTGCTATATATTCAGAGAGATTATGGCAAACTGAGACCAAACTATTCACTATTCATATTTGAATACTCCCCTTTTCCTCCTTTCACAGGTGTGGAGCGGAGTGATTCATGCTTATATGAAAAGCTAATTGACTGTGCCTTGAACCAGGACACCAGTGACCTGACGGTGAGTCCTACCATCTTGGGAGAGAGACACAACCCTCTCTGCCTGGGTCAGGTGACCAACATCTCCACCTCCAATCTTTCTCTGGGGCATGTGATCAGGGCATTGTGCCGTGGAGTCCTGAACAACATCACCTGCATGATGCCTGCAGAGTGTCTGACACAGGCAGGGGTCAGCAGAATTGTGGGCAGTGGGAGCGCGCTTGCTCGGAATGAGGTGCTAAGACAGGAAGTGGAGAAGGCATTTCCTCAGCCGGTGGTATACGGACAGAATGCAGACTCTGCTATGGGCGTGGCCATGGTACTCTCTGACCGTCTTTGAACAGGACTCCAAAACCATAAGGAAATACCTGTCCGTTTACATGACTGAAAATTTTGCACACATCTGAGCACCTGATGTCAGGATGGTATCAACTACAAAAGTAACAATTGGGAAATCTTAAATGTAGGAATTTTTTAATTGTGAATTTAAAGGCAGAGGTTGTGTTTGACAGAACAGGGATCAAATGTAGGTTATTTTTTTGGACCAAAAGATTGAATCTTAAGCATTTCAGTGTGACTGAACAGCTTCCAATAACGTACTGGGTATTTCTGGTTACGTTATTGTTGTAGGATAAGTCACAATCAAAGACTGAAGGCCTTTTTCTAGAGCTGGCTTTTTGCACAGATGCTCAGGAAAAAGTCAGAACAGCATTCAGTCTGACAGCTAGATGTTCTGTAAAAGACTTTAAAAACACCAGTCCAGTCCCACTTAACTTTACAACTGTTTGATGCAGACAGATCCAGTAAAAATGAAGACAGTGATTTCAAACTCACTACATGTAGCAGAAGTAAAAATCTAGCTTTTGGCTTGGTTTATCTGTAAGACCACTGAAATGAGGAAATAAATAACATGTTAACATTTGAGCAGAAAATAGGCTGTTTAGATTATGCCTGATTGTCCTTTCTTCTGTCTCATGTTGTCCTCTGGGGTGGGTGTTTCCTCTTCAGCTCTCCGATCGAAAGAGGTTGAATCCAGATTGCTGGAGACATCTGTGTGTGCCTTTTGCATCTGATTTGTTTTTGAGTTCTATTTCCAAAAAAGGAAATTCAACTTGGTTTACCCCAACATCAGTGATTCTGGATAAATGTCATCATGAAGTTGGCTATCTCAATTAATTATTAATTACTGGCTCAATTAATTATTTGCTTTGCAGTTCAGAGTTCTTTATTATAAACCAAACAAATATAGCATTATCATCAGAACCTTGGGTAAATGTATGTAATGTGAGATGATGTTATAAAATTGTTTTACAATATGAACATTCATTCATTCATTCATTCATTCATTTTCTGCTGCTTGTCTGGGTCCTGGTTGTGGGGGCAGCAGTCTAAGCAGAAACACCCAGATCTCCTTCTTCCCAACCACCTTCTCCAGCTCCTCCAGGCGTTTCCAAGCCAACCAAGAGATATAATCCCTTCAAGTGTGTCCTGGGTCTTCCTTGGGACAACATTTATTTTATATATTTTTAATTAATTGACATTATTTAGTAAAACTCTGTTTTCACTTTGACATTACAGAAGCTTTTTTGCAAATTCTTGTCAAAAAAAACAAATTATATTGACCATGATTTCATTTATTAAAGCAATAAAAGGGCGAAACGTCCAATGGGGTGAATACCTTTTTATAGGCATTATATAAATATACAACCAGAATGAAACAAGAGGCTATATGTAACTCTAAAATTTTGCATTTACAATCTCTAGTTTAATTAACAGTGTCCACATATTACTGTAAATACTGTGCTGCTACTATACATTGATCCTAACCTGATCTACTGGCATGAATCCTGTGGGGAAAAAAAGACATTTTTAGAAGTTAATCTTAGCTGGTTGCAGTGTGGTGAAGTACCTTTTAAGTATAATTCCACTTTGGATATATATGATGTAATTGTCATAGGAAGCAAAATGGTTGTACTGTTAAGCGATGGGCGAAACTGCTCTGTTTTGATTGGGTTTACCTAAAATATTCTGATTTGTTCACCAACTCATTCGATGGTTATGCTGCACCTGTAGATATTACATTTCAGTCCTACAGTTTCCCCCCATGGTATTAATAAAATATTCAGGTTGATTGACTGAGAAGTAGCTTCTGTGTCTCTAGTTTACCCACTTACTCACCAATTTAATCACTCCTTTGGTTTGTTTCAACTCCCATTCACCCTCCCGTACCATGTATTATTGTTTGTTGTAGGACTACAGTATATGATTAGCAGGCCCACATAAAATCTCTGCCTGCACAGTTACGCAGATTTCCCGCAGATTATGAAAAGGAGCATGTTGCTAGGCAAATGTTTACCATTTCTGCCTCTCTGTCACTGGTGTATGTTGCTGTGGCTTTGATCGGTGTGAAAAGGTGGTCCTGAAAACGTGTCCTGAAACCTTCATGTACCTTTGGCCTCTCCCTTGTATTTTTTCCCAAGGAGTCACCACAACAAATTGATCTGCATTGATAATTTGGCAGGGGTTTTACACCAGATGCCCTTTCTGACACAACTCTCCATGGTGAGAGGGGCTTGTGTCCCCACCTGGAATCGAACTACAGACCTGAAATTAAAAATGTAACATACAAAAGCTTGAGTAAATTGATGCTTATTTTAGCCTGTTGTAATGTTAAGGAAATTTAGGTTGATTAATTGTTTTTAATAAATTGACATATTTGCTCAGGAAACAGTGATTGTGATTTTTTTTTGCTAATCATTGATGATGTAGTAAGTAAAAAACCCTCAGCACACTTCTGCAAATTTTCTCCCTTGATCATAGAAAACTTTGAAAAATCGGTAGGTTCCATTTGGCCTGATGATCAGTCCCAGGCTTAGTTTCCAGGAAGTGTCTGGCCATAGTAATCAAGGAGAGCAGCTTTACAGTTATGTGTCTGAAGACACAAGCAGAAGGACTGAAGCACTGATCTGTGTCTGTTTTTGTCTTTATCGCTCTACTGTAAACTTAGTCTTCGTGTTCCTGTCAGCATCTATCAATGACAGAATTTTTCCACTGCACTGATTATTTGGGTTTTAATTTGATCATGTTTGACTTGAAGCACAAATTACCAGGATGATGCACCCTTGGTCAAAAATAAGTCAGCATCATGATTGCAGAAATCCCAAACTAACCCCAAAGACACTCAGCTACCCTAATAATGCTTTATGTTAAATTTATCCAGGAAATGGTGTAGTTTTTAGCTCCTTAATTCCTTTCATACAGTTCAACGGTTCAAGTGGGCATGAGAGGATTAAGTACATGTTAAGGGCATGTACATGTCACACTTTTGCACCAAATGATGCTTCTGGCCTTGTGAAATTTGCTGTGTTGTTACTTATCTTTTTCGTATTTATTATTCTTTATTATTGTATAGCTGTGTATGTTGCAGTATATAGCCGCTGGGTTTTATATTTTATATATATATTTTCTATCTTACTGTTTTATATATTTTTCTATTTACTAAATCTTACTTTCCTTTTACATGCTACACCGAGACCTATGAGTCAGCATTTCGTTCATCCTGCAATGGGTCGACTGACAAATAAAAAAGTCTAAGTCTAAGTTGCCCAGGGTTTGTGGTTGCAAAACAAGAGCAAATTCATCATCCCTCCACCACCGTGCTTAACAGTTAGCATGAGGTGTTTGTGCTGACATGCTGTGTTTGGGTTTCTCCAAATGCAGTGCTGCATATTATGGCCAAACATCTCCACTTTGGTCTCATCTGTCCAAAGGACACTGTTCCAAAAGTCTGCCATGTTTCTCTTAGAGAGAAGATTCTTTCACCTGGAAACCCTTCCAAATAAGCCGTACTTGTCCAGCCTTTTTCTACTGTAATTGTGCTGTCATGAACTTTAGCATTTAACATGTTCACTGAAGGCTGTAGAGTCTGAGATGTAGTTCTTGGATTTTTTGCTATTTTTCTGAGCCTTATGTGGACTGACCATAGGGTGAATTTGCTGGGATGTCCACTACTGGAAAGATACACAATCTCTCTCACTGTAGAATGATGTACTTTAAAATGTTTGGAGAATTGCCCAGATTGATGGGCAGCAACAGTTGCTTCTCTAAATTCGTTGCTGATGCCTTTCCTCCTTGGGATTGTGTTAATACACAACTGAATGCTCCAGACCAGCAAACTGCCAAATTTCTGCTTTTATAGAGGTGGTCACTCTGGCTGATGATCAGTTAAGGAAGGTCATTTGATTAGTATGTATAAGTAGTCGCCACAGCAGACTGGCCCTCTTAATTCCTATGGAAGTAGTAAGGGTGTACTTAGTTTTTTGCATGATTGCGTAGAGTCCTGTGAAAACTTTATTTTTCACATGACTGTAGTTACTTGTCAACATTTATTTTAAAGATAAGCTTTCATTTATCACCAAGTAGCAATTAAAAAGACTAAAAGTCATCAGTATTTGTCAAATAACCAGTAAGGGTGGCTTCATAGTTCTCTGTAATATTTTGAGTTAAAAGTCATTTTTCTATATATTAATACACTGTGACTGACTAAACCAGACATAGGGGCCCACAAGCCAATGTACTCCTAGTGCCGGTCCCAAGCCCGGGTAAATGGTGAGGGTTGCGTCAGGAAGGGCATCCGGCATAAAAACTTTGCCAAATCAAATATGTTATATTCATAACACGACTTCCATACCGGATCGGTCGTGGCCCGGGTTAACAACGACCACCTCCGGTGCAGTTAGCCAACAGGGTGCCGGTGGAAACTATGCTACTGTTGGCCAAAGACCAAGGAGGGGGAGAGGGGGAAAGCGTGTTAGGAGGCAGAGAGAGAGAACGAAAGGTAGGAGGGTGGAGGTGAGAGTAGGGACTTTAAATGTAGGGACTATGACTGGTAAAGGGAGAGAACTGGCTGATATGATGGAGAGGAGGAAGGTAGATATATTGTGTGTGCAAGAAACCAGGTGGAGGGGAAGCAAGGCCAGGAACAGCGGAGGTGGATTCAAACTGTTCTACTATGGTGTAGGTAGGAAGGGAAATGGCGCAGGGGTAATCTTGAAGGAAGAGTATGTGAAGAGTGTTCTGGAGGTGAAGAGAGTGTCAGACAGAATTATGACTTTGAAGCTGGAAACTGAAGGTATGATG
>VUQH01088094.1:0-14355 GCA_015106775.1 Etroplus canarensis
GCCTTGCTTCCCTTCCACTTGGTCTCTTGCACACACAATATATCTACCTTCCTTCTCTCCATCAAATCAGCCAGCTATCTCCCGTTTTCAATCATAGTGTCCACATTTAAAGTCCCTAGTCTCACCTCCACCCTGTTACTTTTCCCTCTCTCTCTCTGCCTCCTAACACAGTTTCCTCCTCTCCCCCTCCTTTGTTTTCAGCCAACAGTAGCATAGTTTCCACTGGCACCCTGTTGGCTAATGGCACCAGAGGCAGTCGTTGTTAACCTGGGCCACAACCGATCATATTTGATTTGGCAAAGATTTTATGCCAGATACCCTTCCTGACGCAACCCTCCCCATTTACCTGGGCTTGGGACCGGCACTAAGACTGCGCTGGCTTGTAGGCCCCTGATTTGTCCACATACTGTAAGATATGATTATAATTTTGCTTTTCTTCATAAATTAAACAAACAAATGTTTTTTGATGCTATAGCACAAGCCTTTGTTTAATTCAAAAATTAATTTAAGATCTCTTTCCTTTGTTAACCAGAAAAAGTAAAAAATGGTTTATGGAGATTTTTTCAGCTTTTGTAGTGGGAAAGGCTTGAACAGAAGTAAGAACCATTCCATTAGAAGGCGTCTCCTTCTTCACTTCTCAGATTCCGGAGAAAGCTTGTTCACATTCTATTCTATTCCATTCTATTCACTTAGGCTGCCTAGCAACAGCTCCCAAATCTCGCGTTGGAATCGCAGACGTTCCCTGCACATTTTGAACTGCGTAGCCATCGGGGCATCCTGCGTTGCGTGTGGGGAAAGCTAAACTCAACATGGCAGATGTTGAAACTCTTGATGAGGAGCCGAAGCAGGAGGAATCTGCTGCATCCGTCAAGTCCGAAACCGACGAGACATCCCAAGAAACACCCAACGGAGTGAAAACGTGAGTCAGAATGCCGTTAATGCTGTCGGTTCTCTCTGTGCAGCCTTTAGCTGGCTTAGCTAAGATGGAGTCCCGGGATGCTAGCTATTGTTAGCCAAGAAACCGCCAACCTCTTGTAAAAGATGTAATGTTGAGGTATAGGTTTGAGGTTCACACATCATTTTAGGCTTTAAGTCATGCGTATCTAAACAGTCTCAATGGGCTGAGGCTGTAATGTTTAAACATTGATGCAGTGGTCCAGTCTTTACAGGGTGCTGTTCTCCGCTGTGTTATGCTTGCCTGTTAGCTAAAGCTAATAGAGCTCTAAAATGATCGCTTCTTACCAGCAAGTCATCTTTACTTTAGCTAAGTTACTGAGGTTAACCCGATAGACTATAGTATTGATTGCAGATTTGATTTTTGAGAGTCGGAACTCAGTTGTGGATGGTCATTGTGCTTTGCTAACCAATTTGAAATTAGCTGCAAATGGCTCCGCGCTGCTCCACAACAAGCATGTCCAGTTTTTGTAGGTTTCAAAATGTGCACTGTATTTTTCAGCAAAAACATCTTATTAAATGTAAGATTTTATTACAATGCCTGTGTCGTACGTCTTTAGCAGAGTTAATTCTTTGAGGACTTATAGTTTTATTTTGTATTTCTTAGGCCTTCATGAGCAGTAGTTGTGTACGACTTAAGTGTCTTTTACATTCGTGGAAATTCAGGTTATCTAGCATTTATCCATTCAGAGCGTTGTGTAGCTATAGTGTTTAGATATTTGCCTTGTACACAATCAGGTGTAAGTCTGTGTTTTGCATATTTTATAAGTCTGTGGTAGCCAGTGCCATTCTCTGTGCTGTGGCATGTTGGGGTTGTAGTCTGAGAGTAGTAGACACCAACAGACTCAAACTGATCCACAAGGCCAGTAATAAAATTGAATTGAATTAACGTTGTGATTGTGCCACCTGACTCTCTGGCAGAGGTGTCAAAAATGAGGATGTCGGACAATTGTTCACACATTCCCCGTAACATGTTGGACAGGCACGTTCAACAGCACTCATCCCACCATGATTCACCACAGAACGCCATAGGAAATCTTTCCTGCCTGTGGCCATCAAACTTTGCAACTCCTCCCTTTGATACCTGGACTGTAGGGTGATTAAAACGATAACAATAATTATTGCAATAGAGCCTTTTCCCGATAAAGATTTAAGACCCAGTCGAAATAACGTCGATAAAACTCATGCTGTTTGTGTTTTGACAGAAAACATGAAAAGCCAATCATAATGAGAATAGTGCCCCTCAAACCAGTCACGTGGCCAGAATGGACTTACGGCTGTGTTTGTTAGGTAGAGCATAGGCTAGTAGCCGGCAGCAGGACGCATGTAATTGTTTGTGCTTCTGCAGCCAATTGCACCACATCTAAGGAGAACGAGCGGGTTAAAAGAGAAAATAATGATGGAAAACTCAAGTGACCTTGTTCTAAAGGAGGCAACAGACACTGCCCGAGGCTCAAAAGATGAGGACATTGTTGGAAATAAGGGAGCGGAAGATTTCTGTAGTATGGAGATATATTGCCTGTTTAAAGTCTGACAGGAAACAGTAGCTACACTGCAAACTGAATCAAAACATTTCTACAAAGACGGTAATAATACTGATCTGTTTTAATGTCTGAAGCAGAGTCATCCTTTATAACAGAATGCAAGACTCTCTCAGAGCCAAACAGGTGCTGTTAGTCCTGTGAAACAACCACAGGGTCCACCTTCTCCAGTTCCATGCCTTACAACAAAAACATAGAGTAATATCACAAATGCAACAGCCTACTTTAAACACAATGCCACTTAAGCCGTGCTGCTCAACCTGAGCTGTCCTTCTGATGTACTCATTCTAATCCCTGCCATTCTGGTCACTCCCAGTGAAAATGTCACCACCACCTCCAGCTCTGCCCCCTGTTATTTTGTTATTGCCACCATCTCCAAACCATACATCATCACAGGTCTCACTACTGTGTTGTAAACCTTTCCTTTCACTCTTCCCTGACACATCTCCACCCACTCCACCCTGCCTTCACTCTCTTCTTTACCTCTCTTGTGCACTGTTGATTGCTTTGGATGGTCGATCCCAGACATTTTGACTCACCCACCTTCACCAGCCCCACTCCTTGCATCTTCACCATTCCGCCTGCCTCACTCTTTCATGCACATGTATTCTGTGTTTCACTTTGGGTGATTTTTGTAAAGTTTCAGTGTCGCTTGATTGTGGTATATATATCAAGGCTAGTGTCTTAGGGATTCATATGTAAAATATGGGTGCACAAGGTAAGTTCAGTTTTTTTTCTTAATGTTAAGTTAACATATTTAGTCTGAAATGATGATCTTGATTTTTGATTCAAACTTTGATAAATGGTCTCTATGCTCAAAAAATGAATCAAATACATAAACTAAAGACTTCTTCCATCTTCTGTTACCATGTTTCAGATTCATATCAATAGATGATTGATACCTTGTCCTCAACAGTGTATTCATTAGCCATTGTAACAGTCACTGTTGCCTTTCAAACTATCAGTGATAGACTATTTTTATCAGTATTTTCAAGCTTTAAAGAAAGAATCTTAACTATATTTATTGAAAAATCACATTAAGTTTGCTGTGTCCATTGTCTATGAACTCTACAGCAATCATTGGGCAAAGTACTGGTCAAGTTATAAGAGTCATCTGCAGAGAGAAGCAGCGTTTGCTCATCCCCATCACAACTGTTAAATGAAGTAGCCATCATTTAATTATATTTTAGACATAGTTTTGTTAGAGAAAGGTATCATAAATGAATATATGTTCCCAAAAGATGGAAATGCAAAAAAGAACAATTTAATAGTGAGACAATTATTTTAGATTTGGTGCTTCTTGATGAAATGATATCCTTCAAACAGTCCTTCACTTTCTGAAAATAGATAGCAGAATAATGTTTGAATGTGCAAAATAAATATTGTGACAAACATTTTCTATAATGTTAGTATGCTCTTTGTCATCAACAATTTGAGTGCTTCAGAATTTCAAAAAATCATTTCTGACAAAAAGTATTCAATTTTGATTAATAGGGTTACAGTTAAGATATCTTCAGGCATCACAATCAAAGGAGTCAATGATAACTTGAAATGCCCACCAAGAAAAACAGAAATTTTGGGTTTATCAATCACTTTTTCCTCTTAGTTTGAACACCTGATTGTGTACAACGTGATTATTATTTTGTTTGATGCCCTTCTATCTCCTCCTCTAACATCAGTATAACTTTTCTGTATGTATGGAAGAAATGTTTTTTGAATTTAAAACACCCAGTATGAGCCAGCTGTTACTCACAAATTTATCAGCAGCAACCTAAATATATGGATGACACATGATCTGTGAAAGTGGTTTTAAGATGTTCTTTAACTTGCATCTCTGTGTATTTTGTAGGGATGCTGAAGAAGGCAAGCCCTCCAAAGACAAACAAGATGGTAAAGAGAAGTCTTCTGGGAACAGAAGAGGAAACCGCTACCATCCCTACAAAGATAAACATGGTGGAGAGAAGAAGGGTGCTCATAGAAACCGAGTGTTCATCAGCAATATACCGTATGATATGAAGTGGCAGGCAATTAAAGATCTAATGCGTGAGAAAGGTAATGTCCCCAGAGATGGGGATGGTGTCTTTCCTAATCTCTTCAGCTGATCAGAAGTTTTTACTCTTCTTTTGTTTTGTTACCAACTTGAACATCTGCTTCTAACACTAGTCAATTTGTGCGTAGCTTTTCTGGATATACTTAGTGCAGATAATAAGGAACCAATAGTGTGATTTTAGGTTATTGGAGTTTTAATAAATTATTTTGGATGGGCACCCATTTAGTTTGGGTTGATATGTATGTGAGAAAAATTAGGATGAATTGAGATATATTGTTATTTGTTTTATGGCATTGTCAGCTCCAAAATGTAACCTCAATAGCCTCAGTAAAATTGATTGTTGAATGTTTTTGTTGCATCTGCATTAAGGTGAATCTTGTTTGTATGTATGACAAATATTCCAATGTTTTACCTTTTGAAAAATGGGGTTCTCAAGAAGCATTTTGAAAGGTCAAAGGATGGCTTAAACCTCTCAACTACCATGAATGGAATTTGTTGCCAAACTGATCATGTTGACGTCTTTTGATTTGAATTTCCCAGGTTTAATATAGCTGTGTTTCTCTCTGGCCTTGGCCTTTGAGTGTCTCAGTCGCTGCCCAGAAAGGCATGGTGTTGTCTGGTGGGATGTTGGTCTGGGCTGGCTGTTGATCATTAATGGGGACATCTCCATCTGTAGCTGCATTGCCAAGGCCAATGGCGATTTGAAGACTTGGTGACTTAAATTCCTTTGTTCTTTTGGTATTTTTCCTTTGTATGTCTCATGTAGTTGGTGAGGTTACATACGTGGAGCTCTTTAAGGATGCTGAAGGAAAGTCAAGGGTAAGTGATGTAGCCAACTGGCTGCACGAGGTTTTAAATGCCCTCAGCAGGCTCTCAATAATGTAGTGCTCTTTTAGGCTCTGATCCTTTGGGTCTAATGAACTGGAGCTACTGTAGGTTGTGTTTAGAGCCTGATAGATGGCTAATGATTGATATTCATTTGAAAGGGAGATGTCCTGTTGATTTTGGAAAAAGTAGCTAATGAACTCATCTAAGAGTATACTTTTGCCTTTGTTGTTGTCATTTCAATTGGTTTAAAAGTTTGTTTGTTTGGCCATTTTCCAAAGGGAAATGCGGGGTTGTGTGATTGGTCTTACTGATTGACCCTCATGTATCAAAACCTTATTTTACAATTCTGTGATATGGCAAAGCTTTCTGTTCAATGGAACAAAGCAGTTGCGAAAGATCATGTAGTGTTTTTTGTTATGTTTTTATGTTAAATGGCAACAATTGATACAATAGAATCAAAGGTGAACCACACAATTTTTCTCTTGAATAAAGTTAATACTTGTTAACTCGAAACAATGTTCTGAATAAATTTGTTATGGCATTTTTGTTTAATCTACTACTTTACTAATAAATGTCCAGTTCAAAACCTAAAATGTTTAAGGTAGAAAGAATAGATATCCATTACTGTCAGTGTTTTTACCAGAACATTTATATATTCATTATTTACAGTCTATTGTCTTCTTGTAATGTCTTTAATTATAAAAACTTTTTGCCTTTTTTGCAGTAGAAATTAAACACAACCAAAAATCAGCTGGATTATGCCAGCAAGCAAAATATGGCCAACATCCATAATAGAATACATTTTAAAACATGCTGATGTTATAATTATAATGCTATTATGCATAATATCTTGATTTTAACTGTATTTTTTTTTCTTCCTTCTGTTACTCCTGAACTCCTTTGATGCCCCCACTTAGGGGTGTGGGTAAGAAATATCACTTTCTAAAACAAACAACTTTTACTTTTTAATAAATATTATACTTGCAGTGATTCATCTGGTGCCTCTGTTTGTCTCATTAAACAGTGTGGTGGAGTTCAAAGATGAGGAGTTTGTGAAGAAGGCAGTTTTGACTATGAATAAACATGACCTGAGTGGAAGACCACTTAACATTAAGGAGGTGAGGATTATATTATGGGATTGTTTCATTTTTATAAAAAAAAAAAAAAAAAAAGGTTTCAAGAAGTAAATAAACTAAATTTTCATCTTGTTTTGCTGTGTTAACATTTGGCTTGGGTGGCACAAACCCGACTATTGGTTATTAAACTTCTTCTTTTGGCTGCTCCCATTAGGGGTCGCCACAGCGGATCATTTATGAATCCGCATATTTGATTTGGCAAAGTTTTTACACTGGATGCCCTTCCTGACGCAACCCTCACCATTTACCCGGGCTTGGGACCAACACTAGGAGTACACTGGCTTGTGGGCCCCTGTGGCTGGTTTACTTTTGATTATTAAACAATCCCTTTAAAAAAATAATAAATATATATATATATTTTTTTTTTTTTTTTAAATTCAGTTCAGTTTTATTTATTTTTGTACCATTTCACAGCAAACGTCACCTCAAGGCACTTTACATTGTAAGGTAAAGACCCTGAAGTATTAGAGAGAAAACCCCAACAATTAGATGATTCCCTATAAGCAAGCACTTGGCAACTGTGGGAATGAAAAACTCCCTTTTAACAGGAGACTTCTGGCAAAACCAGACTTGGGGAGAGGCAGCCGTAACTATAAGCATTATCAAAAAGGAAAGTGTTGAGCCTGATCTTTTCCGGTGTTGTCGTCTCAAGCTTGCTGTCGTCAAAAAAGTAGATAATCTTAGTGTCCTAACTTTTAAACCTGTTTATCATATAAGTGTGTTTATGGTTTGTTTTTAACAAAAGCTGATGCATTTTTTCCTTATTTTGTCCATACAAAGTTAGAAAGATTTGTAAGTGGTCATAACCGTAGTGTAGAATCAATACATTAAAGTTATTACGGAACTGAAACTATCCAGTGAAATATTACTAGATAACACAACCAAATGTAGAATTACATTGTAAAATGTTCTATTTTTAGTTGTACTAATACTCTATGGTTGTTATTTTAGCATTTATGATTATATGTAAAATATAATACATGTATATTTCTTATTTAAGGACCCTGATGGGGAACATGCCAGGCGTATGTTGCAGCGCATGGGAGGTCAACAGGGAGGCCGTGGGCAGGACATGGGGCCTGGTGGGATGAACCTCCCTCCGTCCATTGCCAACAACCCAAACATCCCACCTGAGGTCATCCATGCGCTGCAGGCTGGACGACTGGGCAACACCGTGTTTGTGGCTAATGTAAGAAAATATTATTAAACATCAGTTACCACCATGCAGTTGGATACCTCTGCCAGCCACACTCTTATAATAGATGTAGTGAAGGCTTTAATGTAATTTAACAGCTTGGTATCAAAGATTAGTATTACTAAATGTGACCAAATATGAAATATGGCCACAATCATATGTTCCTGCAGAATTTCTGCCAGTGTATTTCAAGCCTGGCGGCCCGCCAAGCTTAAATAGCCCTTTAGCTTGAGCCTAAGCATTGAAGACTTTTTGCATTTTTATGATGTATTTTTTTATGCTTAAGCTACGACAGTTAAATAAGCAAATGTATTTTATAAGCATACTGTTAAGTTTTTACACAAACATGGAAAAACTTATGAAAACATCCAGAGCTATAAACATCCACTTACATTTACAATTTACAAGAGTCTAAATCATTGCGCTGTGTGATTCATTGCTCACTTTCTGGTATAGCCCATTGGACTGTCTTGATGCTTAAAGTGGGACAAAAGCTCCCAACTGTGTCTCTGTCAACTCCCCTCTCATTAGCATAGGAGAAAGAGGCAATAGCTTCATTGTTTTGTCTTTGAAACACAGTATGTGGCAGTATGCTCTACATGGCTACATGGAATATAGCAGTATCCAAGTCTATCTCGTATCATTTATGTTTATTAAAGATGTTGGTGTTTTTCTGTTGTTCACCAGCTGGATTTCAAGGTGGGCTGGAAGAAGTTAAAAGAGGTGTTTAGCATGGCCGGTGTGGTGAAGCGAGCAGATGTAAAGGAAGATAAAGATGGCAAGAGCCGCGGGATGGGAACTGTGACTTTTGAGCAGTCACTGGAGGCTGTGCAGGCCATATGTATCCTTCACAATTAAACAGTTGCACTAGAAAAAGGCACATAGAGTAGCATTGTACAGTTTTACCATGATGTACTCCTTGACGCTGAACCCAGCCATGTTTAATGGACAGATGCTCTTTGACCGACAGATGCACGTTAAAATGGTATGTTTTAGTTGTAATGTATCTTAAGTTGTGTAGAAGTTGTGAAAATTGAAAAAATGTGTTGCTCGATTTTGCAGGATGAGAAGTCTCTACCCCCTGAGGACTTCCGCCAAGTTGAAAAAGCACCTCAGTTACCACGTAAGTTTGCTGTTATTACCTTGTCAAAAGCTGAAAAACTTGTTGTTTGGAGGGTAATAGTTTTGCAACAGTTTGGTAACTTACGGCAGTTATTGGCTTGTAAAATGATACAAGAAAACACTGATTACATTATGTAGCAAGCTCCCAATGGAATGGTGTACTTGGTTAATAATCAGGTAAACACACACCACAATAGAAGAAAACGTGAACTATATCAAAAAATAAACAAGATGGTGTATGGGTGAATAAATAATCTTTTCTCCCCCAATGGAACCTGAAGTATTACATGTTTTGAACAGTACTTAGATTCTTGGGGGTTGAGACAGTGCAGAAGGATTAGTAAAGTCTGTGCATGCACTGTTAAAAACTAAATAATCCATTCTGCTCTTGTTGCTGTGAAATTCATGAGTAAAGTTTTTTTTTCCTTTTTTTCTTCTTTGTGTAGGTGGTCTAGGTGGTATTGGCATGGGACTGGGGCCAGGAGGGCAGCCTATAAATGCCAACCGTCTGAGTGGTGGAGGAGGCATGGGTTCTATGGGGCCGGGAGGTCAGTCACCTTTGAAACATTTTTACAGGTTTAGCTTTTTAGTGCAACACAAAGTATATTATATACCATGTTGCAGAGTAGTCTGTCTCAACAAGCAAATGCTTATCAGACAGAATCAGATACATCCACAATAGCTGGTCAACATATTAGCACCTCAAGGCAGTATTAACTTTGTGCTAGTGAACCTGAAAAGCCAATTAAACATGACTGTTTCTGAATCTGCATTGGTCTGTGTTTGTGCAGAGAGATAAGAAGCAGAGCTTCTTCCAGGAATTTTACTTTTTGTTTGTCTTTTTTTGTTGGTTTTGTTTTGTAATGGAGTTATATCCATTGGATGAAAATAGATGTTTCTTCTTCTGCCAGGTATGGATGTGTCAGGTTATGGTGGGATGAACAGACTTGGGGGAGGTAAGGTTTTTGCTACTTTTGAGTTTTTCATTGTTGTTTTTGGTGTTTAGTCAGGAGATGGAGGTTTTCACACTCTGCTGCTTTTGACAGGAATGAGTGGTGGTGGTGGTGGTGGGGGCTTTGGGGGCATGGACAGCATGGGCAGTATGGGTGGTTTTGGAGGGAGGGACATGGCACCAGTTGGCAGAATGGGAGGTAAGTTGGTGTTTAACTTGCACTGGGCGGTTTATCTTTCTGTTATTGTTGACTAATGATGTTGGATCCTTTGTTTTCCTGTGTTAAGATATGTACCGGTCAGGAATGGGTGGAATGGATCGGGACTTTGGCCACAGTGACATGCCAATGAGCCGAGGGTTTGGGGATTCTTTTGGAGGAATGGGTAAGTGATACTCTTTCTTCAGGTTGTGATTTTTGTTGCGTTAATATTTAATCTAATTTACACCAACATTCTCTTCTTTAGGTGGAGGTTTTGGAGGAAGCATGGGCAGTGGTGGCATGGGGCACATGGGGACTGGATTAGGTACAGGAAAAAGTTCAATCCACAGTTTTTCTAAATATCTTTTTATAGCAGTTCTTCTATAATTAAAAATACACGGAAGCTACTGTAGACACCCTAGCAGACCTTTTATTGACGTTTGAGGGCTGTCTCCAAATCATTGCTCCCTCCATTGGATTAAATATTTATTCTATTTGGTCTTTTTAGAGACATTTTACTTGACTTTAAAGAAAGTGTAAGCACTTAAATGTGAACAAATGAAAACACAAAATGAAGCTCATTTCCTGTCACAAAGTAACTGACATAACTCATGTTTCTTGTTGAATATTTTTGAAGAGTTTGCAAAGTTCAAAATACTGCTGCGTCTTTACTTCAGGCTGGTAACCTTTACTATTTCTTCCAGTCGTGATGAGGCAGGCAGAGAGAGACATCAGCGTTGTAATAATGCATGAATTGGGCCTTTATTTTCTTTCTTATAGGGAAGGATAACATTTGAATAGCGGTTACATGGAAAATTAGTCATATGTTAGTTGGTCAATTGTATAATTTATGGCTGATTACAATAACCTAATCACCTTTGTCTTCACACACATAACAGTGGCTGTGGAAACTTGCTGGTCAGGATACCTGTCACACAGACTCCACCCACAGAAAGGGATAGGCTTGGCACTTATTTTACTAAACTGCAAACTGTAGGAACGATGCACAGCAAGTCACAGCGTCTGTGATGTAATGAGTTTGATTTGACCTTGCGAAGTAATATATATGCCTTGTTCCAAAAAAATCATGCATCTCACCAAATGTAATGTTTTTTTCTCCTGCTGAAGTAAAAGCTTTTTTATATTCTTGCAGTGTTACCCCTCACCTGTATAATTATTAATATATAATTCTGGTGAAATAAACCTTTGTAAATATGGGTTATAGATAAATTCTGTGTTTTGCACATCTAGATGTCAGAAAAGACTCAATGAGCACACTGATTCCCACTTGTATGTGCAGTAATGTGCCCAAAGGTTGAGATGGACATAACACAGAAAAGTACATCAAAGAAAGGATTGGATTTTGAGCATTTTATTATGTCACAGTTTATTAAGCTATATAATTGTTTGGTTTTTTAGTTTAAGTTTTTAGGGTTCAGAACACTATAAGATATATGTGTGTGTGTGTGTGTGTGTGTGTGTGTATGCATGCATAGATAATTACCCCCCCGTGTTGTTGTTTTTTTGTGTTTTTTTTAATGTGCTTCAGTGGTTTTCAGTAATCTTCTCCGGTGATGATCTATATATAATATCATTATTTGAATGTGCACAGGACAATTTACATTTTCTATTCATCTATTCATTCTCTTCTGTTCTTCTTCTCTAATATTCTCTTCTCTTCTGGTGACTAAGAATACAAACTGTTACAGTGTCTGCACCCTCTGTATAAACAATGTTATGATGACATTGAATTCAGTGATGGGGGTGTTTACATGCAATGCAGTAACATTTTATTAAACTAACTTCATTAGAAACTATGGGTAAGGTTATAAAGTGCTAAAGTAAATCTGTTATGACTTTACAGGGCTGGAACCTGCATATACTACCCTGTTAAAGCGTAACTGCTCACTAGATTAATTTGCGTGCGCTTCTGTGTGTGTATTTAGGTGGTGGAATGGGAAATATGTCGATGGACCGAATGGGCTCCAGCTTTGACCGTTTGGGCATGTCGGGAATGGACATGAACCGTGGCTTTGGTGGCTATGGCGGTGGGGGACCAGGCCACATGGGTGGAGGCATGTCGGACAGAGGCACTGGTTCCAAAGCAGGCTGTCAGATTTTTGTGCGAAATGTAAGCAAAAATACAAGTTTATTCGTGTATTGTTATTTCCAGAGCCATCACTTACACCCATTGACTGGTTTAGTGGCTTTTGTGGAAATCCTTATCTTTTCTTTGAGTCAGACTTTGCTTGTATTGTAGTTCACTACATTTCTGGAGTCCTTTAAAATGAACTTCTCTGTGAAGAAACCTTTTATCAAGTATAATTTGACATTTAATCATTAATTCATCATAAACCAATAATGAGTTTTAATAAAATATCTACAGAGGTCAAGGTTTAGCAAACAGCGGTGTGTTACACTACCACATTGTTTCCACATTCAGGATTCTTGTGCTTAAACTGATTGATCTGTTTTTGTGATAGCCATCAGTGTCCTAGTTCTAAGACAATGACCATCATGACGTAACTTTCCTCCAAAAAAAGAAATACTTGGGACCAATAAATTAGTGGCTCAAACCAGAATGGAAAGAAGTGAGATGTTCCGCTACACAGCTGAGACAATTATATCAGAAACTTTAGTTTGAAGAATAGCTGCTTGACAGGCACTTAATGGTTCAGCTACACAAACCAGCCAGGTTGTGCTGGTTTGTGAAGAGAGTAGTGCACACTGTTGTATGCAAACAATCTGGAAATCGAGTAAAATAACCTCAGTTTTTAGCACTACACTATCTTATGAATTTTAGGGTGTGTTTTGAGACAACAGTTGAACCTATAAAGGCTAATGCACCAGACATTCATCTTGCCAAGTTTACTGCTTCTTTAATCGGCAATTAAACTGACTATAAATTTACATTATAAGCCATTAGATATGTTGTTGCTGGGCCTTGGCATGTTTATGTCTATTCCACTAAAAATCATTAATGATGCATAGTGAATGGGTCTGGTAATTAATTGTCTGTGCAAAATTCACGATCACTTAAATATCATGCTCATGTACAGGTTTTATCCAGGTGGAACGATGAAATTCTGGCCAATGTGATGCCTGACTTGTACGTTTGTTTTGCAGCTCTCCTATGATCTGACATGGCAAAAGCTGAAAGAGAAGTTCAGTCACTGTGGTATGTGTTTTTACTTACTGTTGATGCTTCTTTGCTAAATTAAACCACTGAAACACCTTTGGCATTTCACCATGATTGATCACTGAGTATAAATGCCAGATTTGTAGATTTCATCAGCACTTTGTTGTTTCAGAATTCAGTTATTGTTCATTCTCGTCTACTACAGGTCAGGTAATGTTTGCTGAAATCAAGATGGAGAATGGAAAGTCAAAAGGATGTGGAACTGTGAGATTTGACTCTCCAGAGAGTGCTGAGAAGGCCTGCAGGATGATGAATGGAACCAAGATAAATGGCCGAGAGGTGGATGTCCGTATTGATCGCAACGCCTAGGTTTTTTGTAGAAGTGAAGCTAACACATACACATTCAGTCCCCTTGCCAATAATCTTTTGTTTTGTTTTAAAAACACAATTACTTCATATCTTCATGTGTCCACTGTTCTTTTTTTCTTCTTTAATGTAAACTACATAGCTATTTTATCGTTGTTTTGTAAACCCTTTTTGATTTGTCAGGCAGTTTATTTGACCAAATAAAATTTTTAATTTTTAAACTTGGTGGTTGTAAACTGAGATCACAGTCTCAAAGTTGTTCTTCAGTGTTTAAAAATTTAATGGGGTGCTGCTCTACTCAACTTTATTTTCTCAACACGGTTCTTCATTGGTCATTTGAAGTTTAGGAAATTTCATAATAATCACAAAGGCACTTATTTTGTCTAAAATGTTAAGGAAAGATACTTAAATATCCAAAGCTCCTGCTAGTTTTGTTTCAGTGGAATAGAAAATTTTTCATTGTGCGTTATGTGGTAGAGTTATTATAGTTATTTAGTTACTATTAAATTTCAAAGCGGGTTTGGTCATTTTTCTTTAGTTTCATTAATTTTTTTATATTATAATACTGTCAAGCATTATGTCAGTGAAAAGATTCAAAAATTTCAGAATCAGCATTACAACACAAACAGATGACTCAGCTTTTTTCCCCTTAAGTCCAGTTTTGTTTTGTTTTTTTGGTCATGGTTAAATAAAATTTTCATGATTAGTTTTAATTTTAATAACCTTGTTATGTAGTCATGTTAAAGGTATATTAGTGTCTGAAGTCCATATTAGCTTTGCAGACTTGGTTGTAAAAACACAAGGAACTATTTTAGGCAACAGAAGATGAGTGGAAAGTTTTTCCCCCTTCTTTTTTTTTTTTTTTTTACCATT
>VUQH01088094.1:19782-32435 GCA_015106775.1 Etroplus canarensis
ACTGCCAAAGATTTGAGAAGAATCAAACCTGAAGCTACCAGGAACCCATTATCCCCCAGTGCTGTTATATTCCAGAACTGCAACCTACCTGGAGTGTCCAGAAGTACAAGGTGTTCAGTGCTCAGAGACATAGCCAAGGTAAGAAAGGCTGAAACCCGACCACCACTAAACAAGGCACATAAGTTGAAATGCCAAGACTGGGCCAAGAAATATCTGAAGACAGATTTTTCAAAGGTTCATGGACTGATGAGATGAGAGCGACTCTTGATGGATGGGCCTGTGGCTGGATCAGCAATGGGCATAGAGCTCCACTCCAATTGCCAGCAAGGTGGAGGTGGTGTACTGGTTTGGGCTGGAATTATTAAAGATGAGTTTGTTGGACCTATTCAGGTTGAAGATGGACTTGAACACCACTCCCAAACCTACTGCCAGTTTCTAGAAGACACTCTCTTCGTGCAGTAATACAGGAAAAAATCTGCATCTTTCAGGAAGACCATGATTTTTCTGCAGGACAATGCTCCATCTTATGCATCAAAGTACTCCACTGCATGGCTAGCCAGGAAAGGCCTTAAAGATGAAAGAATAATGACATGGCCTCCTTTCTCACCTGACCTAAACTCTATTGAGAACTTGTGGACCCTTCTTAAATGTGAGATGTACAGTGAAGGAAAACAATACACCTCTCTGAACAGTGTCTGGGAGACTGTGGTTGCTGCTGCACAAAAAGTTGAAGGTCAAGAGATCAAGAAACTGAGAGACTCCGTGGATGGAAGACTTTTGAGTGTTATTCAAAAGAAACGGGGGCTATATTGGTTATTGATTTATTTTTTTCAAATGTTTATTTGTAAAGTTTGAGTTGTTTGTATATTATTCTCACTTTAACAGATGGAAATCAACCAGTGAGATGGGAATATTTTTGTTTTTCCTTGAGTTGCGTAATATTTTTGCACACTAATAGTTGCCTAATAATTGTGCACGCACATATGTTCTCGTACAAAAGTCAAAAACTCTCTTTCACTTACTCAAATATTCAGGTTTGAGGTTTATTAACATTTCGAATTGATCGAGAGCACTGTTGTTGTTAAATAATGAAACTAATTCTCAAAAACACAACTTGCCCAATAATTGTGCACATAGTGTATTTACTGGAAACTGCCTTGTAAGTAAGTAAAGATTCTCTACTACATGATCTGAACAGATTCTACTTGCTTTATTAGGTTTCTTTTGCACACTCACATTTAATTTTCAACACATATAACTGGACAATACAGATATCGCTGTACTGTCACTGAATTGTTCTGTGATCTATTTTAGTTTGTTGTTCTCAGTGTCACAAGAGGCAATAAACAGCTATAATTGTCTTTCTATCTTATAACCATCCTATTTGGGTTATAAAAGATAGTAACTTATAAAAGAGCAACTCTTTTATAACCCAAATTCACTACCTTATTTTTGTATGAGGTGAAAGGTCTTAAGATCATCCATATAACGTTGAGTCATTGTCCAAAAATACTCACCAGTACACCTTGTTATCAGAAATAATGCCGATAACAGCAGCAACACTGATACCGTATGCCAGGCAGTCCCTGAACAGTGGCCAACAGGTGAGACGCCCAGCCTGATGAAGGAAACAAAAATAAGTGTTTTACAACTAATGATGCACAATGGTTCTTCCGCTCTGACAAAGCAAAATGCCACTGGGACACACAACTAGTGAGTAGATGGGTAATGTTTGTGTGTGTGTGTGTGTATATTGTGTTTTATTGCTTCAGAATGTACCATAGAGGCTAAAAGTCCACAGGCAGCACAGATTCCGAGCAGGTTGTAGACAGCCGATCCCACAATGGTGCTGACCCCAATGTCCCCTTTTGTCACAAACACACCTGACACACATAAGAAGAGCACATCATAGCTTTGAAGCCGGGGACAATGAGGAAGCATGACTGAAAAAGAAGCCAAGAAATCTTTAGAACAAACAAAGAGGGAAAATGACCTACTTATAGGCCACCTTTCCTTTCTGTTCCCATATGGTGAAGCCAGTGGCTAGGAAGTACCACGGTGACAGTGATGATCATGCTGGCGCCATCATTAGCATTGCTGGTTGTAAATATTGTTTCACTTAATGTGTGATTACCTAGAAAGACCGTGACCAGTTCAGGTGCAGAACTTCCAGCTGCCATAAATGTGGCTCCCGCTACGTCCTGTGACAATCCCAGACCTGAGAGAGGCCCAAGTAAGAGTAATGATGCAAAATCTAGTTCAACAATAAAACAAAACAACCCCTCTAAATAGCCCATTAATAGAATTGTTTTTGTGATAATACAGCCATGTGAAAAAATGTTTTCACAGGACTCAAAAACTAAGTATACCCCATGATTAATTAGCTTGTAGAACCTTTAGAAGCAATAATTTGAAGTAATCATTTTCTGTATATCAATTGCTCATATCATCATAGACAACCTTGGACCACCCCTTTTTTACAGTGTTTCTTCAGTTCATTAAGGTTTGCAGGCATTCATTTATGCTCAGCTCTCTTCAGGTCCCACCAAAGCATTTCAATCAGGTTGAGGTCTGGATTTTGACTGGGTCATTGCAACACCTTGATTCTTTTATTTTCAGTTTCTGTTGTAGATTTACTGTTGTATCTTGGATCATTGTCCTGTTGCATGACCCAGTTTTGGCCAAGCTTTATCTGTTGGACAGAGTGATGATATGCATTGTACCACAATATTTCCAAAAATAAAACCACATTTGGCTCCAAAACTACAAACGAAGAAAAGAAGTTGGAAACCTCTGTGAATAAATCCTGATTACTCTGACATCAAATCCTCCCACAGACAACTGAAACACAGATGGTTTGCTGCAAACATATGCATGTATTTCATACAACGTACGTTCGCTGATGACTTCTAAGGATGGCAGAAAATAATCGTCACAGACTATGGCAACAGCCAAAAGCATGTAGAAAATAAGGATAAAATAAATGATGAGCCCTCCATCCTTCCTCTCCTGCACTGTGAAGAAGCCCTCAGGAAAGTCAGAGGACTGTGGTGAGATGCATTCGGTCTCATTCTCTAAAACAGCAGGAATAAAACACACATACCAATGTTATTGTAGTTAATTATCAATAAGAGCTGAAAATGTGTGTGGAAAAATTTAAATAAAATACACAGGGATTGTCTTTAGTTTTGTTTGGTAACAGACCACTACAGCAAGTCTGTATGTTTATGAGACTGGGATATCCAAATGACTATGAGGGAGTTGCCGTCAGGAAGTGTTTGTATGATAATATCCCCTGAACTTCTTAACTATTGCCCCTGACAAATACTCCTGAAAATACAGTGTTATAAAATAATTTTAAAAACCAAAAACTCTGAAAATTAAGTATTTTTTAACATAAAAACTAACCTGAAAGGAGCAAACTCACTCTGTAAACTAAATGAAAGTAAAACCAAAATCAAATATGAAATAAAAATAAAAACCAGCCTATAACTCTGACACAATCTGTCATCCCAAACAGCCAACAAGTTGGTAGAGTGCTCTGCCAAGATGGTTAGATCTCTTCATTGCAGTTACACGGTCTTTCATGCCAATAAGACACACGGATTAGTAGAGCAAACATTGCTACAGTTGCTGTGCCACAATTGATTACACACATGAATTGTTGCCATGACATTTCAAATGATACGTTTAACAGACTGGAGCTATAAAACAAAGCTCCTTTAGATTATTGTGGAATGCTACAAATTAACCAAAAATCACACATGATTCTTACCAAGAGCCCGGCGCGTCCTGTGAGTTTCCTGGGTTGCTTTTGCTGTAAATGAAAGAAGATGAACCGTGCAATACAAAAATATAACAAATCCTATAAAGTAAGGTATAAAATCTTTTCTCTTCTTTTTCTGCACAGCTGCGATGGTATCCATGGTCATTTGAAAGTTAAATAAAATGAACATGAAACTGGCAGTTACTCCAAGGAAACATATGCCTCTTTACGCTAAGAGGCTTGAAGAAATTTACTGTGGCCTGAAACTGCTTGTGAGGGCTGCATCTAACACTACATTACTGCTACAAGCTGCAAAGAGAGATTATTGAGGGGGGGAGAAGCACATTTTAAGGTCTGGTGCTACCAAGAATGGGGGATCACGAGTTACGAGTCATTCCAGTCGACTTGAACACACTCCAGCCTGAGGCGCATCAGGGGTGAAATTCAGCATCCATCTACTTTAACACAGTTCTACCACAGGTTTACTTGTGGAAAAGTAATGCTTTCTTCTCTGGTAGTGGGTATTTAGCACACATTAAAACTACATATGTGAAGTATATGTTTTTGCATCACTACCTGTAATTTTTCGAGGGAGGTTAAGAAACAATTTTACACAAGATAGTGCAAATTGGTGAATTTCACTGTGTATCTATCCAAAAAGTGGTATGTATGTTTCACTGGTGTACAGCGATCTTTAAGTCATGCCACAGATTCTCAGTTGGATTGAGGTCTGGGCTTTGACTTGGCCATTCCAACACATTTCCCCTTCAACCACGTGTTGCTTTAGCAATATGCCTAGGGTCACTGGTTTGCTGGAAGGTGAATCTCCATCCCAGTCCCAAATCCTTGGAAGACTGAAACAGGTTTTCCTCGAGAATTTCCCTCCATTTAGCACCATTCATCATTCCTTTAATTTCTGACCAGTTTCTCAATCCCTGCTTATGAAAAAAAAACCCACACACATCATGATGCTGCCACCATCATGCTTCAGTGTGGTGATGGTGTTTCTGTCATGGGGTGATGGGAGATGCTGGATTGGTGCCAGACACAGTGTTTTCCTTGATGGCCAAAACCTTCAATTTTAGTCTCATCTGACCAGAGGACCTTCATCCATATGTTTGGAGAGTTTCCCACATGCCTTTTTGCAAACTCTAAATGCGCTTTCTTCTTTTATTTCTTCTGTAAGCAATGGCTTTTCCCTGCAACTCTTCCTGAAAGCCTAGCTCTGTGGACTGTATGGCTTATAGTGGTCCCATGGACTTCTACACCCTACTGTTACCTTTGGTCATGGTTACCTTTGGTTACCTTTGTTACCTCTGCTTGCGTTGTGCGTTTTGGTGGAGGGCCCTCTCAAGGTAGGTTTGTTGTGGTGCCATATTCTTTACATTCTCTGATGATGGGTTTATTGGTGCTCTGAGGGATTTCTAGGGTTTCAGATTTTTTAAAAAAATAACTTAACCCTGATTTGTACTTTTCCACAACTTTCTCCATGACCTGTTAAACAGAGTTCTTTGGTCTTCCTGGTGTTGCAGACACTGGGGCCTTTCAGAACAGGTGTATGTACACACTTAGATCATGTGACACTTAGTTAAATAACATCCACACAGGTGGACCTTATTTAACTAATTATTTGACTTCTGAAGGTAATAAGTAGCGCCAGATCTTATTTAGGAGCTTCCATGGGGGTGAATACAAATGCATGAACTACTTTTCTTTTTTAAAAACTGATTTCATATAAAAAAGAACTTTTTAAAAAATTCTCTTCACTACACCAATTTGTACAATATTGTGTTAAATCTTTTATAATTACAGGCTGTGCCAAGGAGGGTGAATACTTTTGGAAAGCCACTGTACTAATAGCTGCAGGTTGGAAGGGTTACTGGATCTTATCACCAGAGATTGTTTATCTTTATGTCAATTAGTGACGTATTTATAAGGCACATTAAAGTAGCCTCAAATTAGTTTAATGAGCATATCTGAACCATTAAAAGACTGATTCTTGATAGACAAAAATGATTTAATGTATCTTTATTTACAGTGTGTATGTTTGTGTTGCTACTCATACCACGGACAGACATGTGACAGAGAGGGTGTGTGTGTGAGTGTGTGGGGTGCCGGGCTTGTTTGGACATGCCCCAAGCCCTCCCCTCCCCACGTGGTCTTCAGTCATCATTTCTGGTGTGGACCTCAGATCCCCTACGTGCTGGGAATACACTCAACTAATGGATATTAAACTTCACTACATGAGAGGTGAGTTACTTTGCCTAATGTTTTTATGGGCCTGTGGAGATTGCATCACACAGCAAAAGTTTATATCAATTATGCATTACATATATATATATATATATATGAAACTAGCTTCCAGGTTTGACTAATGCCTAAATAATCACTCTGGCATTTCATTTGCACCAATAAGCCGCGCATAAAGCCGCATTGCTTGTTTTGTTGTGGTTATAAATGTCTATTAACAAAAACAATGAGTTAATGGCGCCCCTGTGTGGCATTGACTGGTTATGTGCTTTGCTGACACATCTTGCAGAAGGTTGATTGAAGAAATAAGACATTATGAAAAGGCAAATGCATGTTTATGTTTCAAAACTCAGTCCATTCTCACAGTCTTTACACTTAATTCCTCTTGCTTTTATTTCAGAATACCAGTTTGGTGAAGGATGTGGCTTTAACTCAGGATTTAATAATGCATGGCTTTCTTGAACATTTTGTATCTGTAGTATATATGCTATGTGAACAAAAATATTGGCCCACCTATACATTACACCCACAGGAGCTTTTTATGACACCCCAGTCTAAATCAGTAACCATTAATATGGAGTTGGTCCGCACTTTGAAGCTGTAACAGCTTCCCCTCTTCTGGGAAGGATTTCTGCAACATTTTTGGAGTGTGTCTGTGGGAATTTTTTGCCCATTCATCCAGTAGAAGATTTGTGAGGTCAGACACTGATGTTACATGTGAAGGCCTGGCTCGCAATCTAGTTCATCCCAAATGTGTTTAGTGTAGCTGAGGTCAGGGCTCTGTGAAGGGAGAGTTTTTCCACATCAAGCTCATCCGACCATGCCTTTATGGACCTTGCTTTGTGCACTGGGGCACAGTTATGTGGGAACATCAAAGGGCCTTCCCCAGAATGTTCCCAAAAAGTTGGAAGCATAGAACTGTCCAGAATGTCTTGGTAAGCTGAAGTATTAAGATTTCCCTTCACTGGAACTAAGAGGCCCAGATCGACCCCAGAAAAACAATCCCATACCATTATCCCTTCTCCATGAAACCTTAGAGTTGGCTCAGTGCAGTCAGACAGGTAACGTTCTCCTGGCCTTGCAGTGCAGTGCCTAATGCCACTCCATCCAGTGCTTTTTATTGTGCTTGGTGATGTAAAGATTTCATGCAGCTCTTTGGCCATGGAAACCCATGGCATAAAGCTATCAGCGCACAGTTTTTGTGCTGATGTTATGGAGGACGTGTGGAACTCTGCAGTTACTGAGTTAACAGATTGTCGGTGACTTTTGTGCGCTGTGCGCCTCAACAGCTTTGTAACTTTATGTGGTCTGCCACTTCATGGCTGTGTTGTTTTGGTTCCTAAAGGCTTCCACTTTGTAATAAAAACACTTACAGCTGATGATAGAATACCTAGGAGGGAAGAAATTTCACCAACTGACTTGTTGTAGCGGAATCATCTTATTACAGTACCACACCAGAATTCAATGAACTCTTTAGAACAACCCATTTTTTTCTTTAATGTTTGTTAAGGCAGACTGCATAGCTAGATGCTTGATTTTATAACTCTGTGGGAATGGGACTGAATGAACCACCTGAAATCAAAGATTAAGAGGTATGGCCCAATACCTATGTCCATATAGTGTGTCTCTGTTATTGTCTCTGTTTATTTATTTAACTCTTTGATGCATGAATTATGACATCTTCAGTCAAGATTTTTTCTATGACTGTTTTATTACCCTTTAGGCATGAAAAGAGCAATTTAAGTGAATTTTTCAAAGTTTGCAAAAACTACGTAATAACATTTTTAAGTTCTTAAATTTTTTGCAAAACCATTTAATTTTAGATTACTTCAAAGACTAGGGTCAAACATGACCTCAGTATGTTGACATGTCGGCTGATATTCCACCATAGTAACAAAACACATGCATATTAAAGAAAATGGCTTTTAATTAGCTGTCCACTGTAGTGACCACCATGCATGAAAGGGTTAATTTATTCATTCATTCATTCTTTCATTTACTGTGCCTTTTAGGACTGCAATAAAGAGGACTCCATCTTCCTCATGCTAAATCCATTTATTTATTTACAATGTTATTAATATTTTACAAACAGATGTAAGCTCATCATCTTAGAGTGTGGAGTGATATTAAAATAAACTATTATTTGTGGAAAGAAAAAAATTACATACACTGTTATGTAAGGTTTTATGATTTACTGCCTTGACTCTTTGCATATCTATGACTCGGCTAGCTCTCTGTGTAGAGCACTTTGTTTCTGCCTTTGACCAGATCATTTACCAACCAGCAGATGCCAGTCTTAGATCAGAAAGTCTAAAATGTGCCACCTAACTTTACACCAGTATATGATTTAACAGAGAAAACATAGTTTCCGTGTGTGCTTTCCTTACTGATAGGGCAGTATTTCTGGAATTTAAGGACTGAAGCAGCACCATTGTTCCAGTTATCAGGAACTGTATCTTGAAGCTGTTCCAAGGCTAAATACAATACTCTCTTTTATTTACAGATTTTGTCAGAGTGAAATACATTGTTTAATCTGTGGACATTCTTCACATAACTGTGTACTGCTGTTTGTGTGTGTGTGTACGAACTATAATAAAATATGAGGTTGTCAAGAAACCTTTTCATCTAATTTGTCATTTGAAGCCTTTCTGTCCCTCTCAGTGTTTGTGTGCTTTCACTTGTGTGTAAGAAGATACAGTGGAAACTTGACAGTGCCCTGTTCCATTTCAGTTGTCACTGGTGCACTGTCTGTGTCGGATAAGTCTCCAGTTATCCACACAATGAAAAAAACCTTTATTTGTGTGTGAAAAACCCCATTTAGATTTGAATGACACCCCTCTATCTGTTTGCTTTGTGTACGTTTGTTAAAATGTGTAGTAGAAGCACACTGCATTTGGCTTCCAGAGAGAACAGACACAAGGCAGAGAAGTAATACTTGTCAGTCTGCTTTACAAACACAGCAACTGTGATCACAGAAAATGGGGAAGTAAACATACCAAACTAGAAAAACTGGTTGAGTTCCTTTTGTCATCATGACACACGGAAAGACCAGCAGCTTTTATTGGTCACAGTGTTGCTGTGTAACTGATCTTTGAAACCCTCCTTATTGTGTGTTTATCGTGTCTTTGCTTCTCGAATGCTGTTCCTTGGCTCTTGAAACAGCGCCAGTCTGTGGTTTATATGTACTTCAGCTTGTTAAATAGCAGTACCCTGCCCTCTGTGGGGAGTGTTCAGTGTTCAAGGTTCAGGAAGATAACGAGAGGTGGTGGCTGACGCGTAGCTCGTGTTGTGTTACCAAAGGCTTATATCATATTACCGAAGACAGAAGGTTGGGTGAAACCATAGCTGGATTCCGACTCCCTTGACTCAAAGAAACCAGGATCTGGGATTCAGAAAAGGAGTTTCAAAGAGGCTAAATAAGCTAAACAGAGGACTTTATGTGTTTTTACCATGGGTAAGAAGACACAACACCTTCTGCTACTTTTGCTGTGTTTGTCAGGGCTTGTTCACTGTTCGTCAACCTTTGTGTTTTGGACGGCTGTTGTAGAAATAGCCTATGTTGACAGCCACAATGAGACTGTGGAAAAATATTGTGAGTGTGGGGTGTATGGTCGTAACTCTCCCTTGACAAAAGCTTCAGGTATCATTACACTTCCCAAGGGAGACCCCAGAGGCTGTGGCCCAAGTCCTGTGTACAACCGCAATTCCAGCTCATTACCTTGGATAGCCCTGGTTAAAAGGGGCAACTGCACCTTCGCTGAAAAGATCAATGCTGCCAAACATCAAGGAGCAGCTGGTGTGGTAGTGTATAATGTGGATGGCAGTGGGAACAGCACTACGAACATGGCACACTCAGATGCAGAGGGTATTGTGGCTATCATGATTGGCAACACTCAGGGCATGGACATTTTCAGGTTGGTGAAGAATGGGACTGATGTTCTTATGGTAATTACCGAAGGCACCCCTCATGGACCCTGGATGGACACCTACTGGCTTTACTTTCTGTCTATTGCCTTTTTCATTGTGACAGCAGCCTCAGTCACCTACTTTGTGTTCATCTCTGCTAGCCGCCTCTACAGTCTAAACAGGAATAGACGCAACGAAAAGAGGCTGAAATCTGAGGCTAAGAAGGCAATTAGACGTCTGCAAGTACGCACACTCAACAGAGGGGACGAGGAAACGAGCTCTGACTCCCATATGTGTGCTGTATGTATTGAATCCTACAAGGCAGGTGATGTGGTGACAGTGCTGACATGTGAGCACATCTTCCATAAAGCCTGCATTGAACCCTGGCTGCTGGACAGGAGGACCTGTCCTATGTGTAAATGTGACATCTTGAAGGCCTTGGGGGTCGAGGATGACGCAAAAGAGAGCATGTCTGCTGATTCACCACCAGAGGTCACTGTGATCACAGTGACAGGAGGAGACACCTTGTATGAAGTCCCACTGACTGACCCAGGGAGCCCCGACCCAGAGGGACTACAGCATCGCTATGACAACAGGGCCTTCCAGGGAGACTCAGAGGCTGCAAGGGGATGAACAACAGCAGTGGAAACAAAACAAAACACAAATCAGGACACAGTCAAATTCCTTGTTTGAAATAGATATTTTTCCGGCATACGCTGATTCAGTGGAATCAAACTTTAATATACTGTCTGAGGAAACAATGTTCACCTTGTAATGCAAACAGGATAAAATGATTTAACAAGAAATGCAAAATGCTAATGGACCATGTGTAATTAGCTTGGATGTCAAGATTTTCTTTTTTTCTTGTTTGTGTGTAAATAATGGGTCTGTTGATAAATCTGTAGCTTGTTAGAATCAAAATTTAGCAAAATGAGTCATGCAAGATTTCTGTTTTGCATAGTCAACAAGGCAGTTGACGTTGGTTAGGAAGAGCAGGAAAGCATTTAAATAGCAGAAACTGGGGCCAAATTACTTCCAACAAAAGCTTAATATTTCATTATTCACTTTACTATATAATGAACTTTTTCAGTTTAAGTGACTTCGTTTTAGTCATTTTACTTTCTTTTTTGAGTGTGTTTTTCTTTTGACATCAGACTTTGCTAGGTTGTCATTCTGGATTTGCAAACGCACTCTCATGAATACACCTTTCCACATGACACACATTTCTCTAGCATGAGTAAATAAATCACCTGAGGGTGTCTTTGGAAATGTACTGAAATAAGACTTATCACCTTCACTCGTATGATAACTAGAACTAAAAAGTAATGCAGTGATGTAGCAATATAGAAATGAATGCCATAGGAACTGAAGATGATCTGCTTCCAAAGATGTTTTCTTGACTGTTGGATAGGGGAAAATTATATTTGAGTGTACTATTTTCTAAAATAATTTGATTGGTTTATCAATCATAAAACTTTTATCTGTTAATGTAATGGCAATTCATTATGTAAGTACAGCTCATTTTCAACTACAGGCATAAATTGTTGCTGATGAACATGTCTTCCAGGTTTTGCCTTTGAAATATTTGGAGCTTATTCAGTGCCTGTGTTCTACCTCTGATCTATCACATGTTTGAATTTAGGAATGTGTTTAAGATCTGACATTTAAGATTGTTTAAGATCTGATGTTTAAGATTCTTTCAAGATCCAAAGTGTGTCCCTTGATAAAGGATAAAGCTAAAGAATTGTTTTATTTCTTTTTTTTTCTTGTGGGATATACTGATTATGGTACTAACATATTTTTTCCTGCATTGAATCATTTTCACTACATTTTTGTAGATTCCAGGAGTCTTAAATTGTACTGCAAAAATGAATATTACTTTCTGTATTAAATCACATTGATGCTTTTTAGAATGAAATAAATCCCTCAAAATGAGGTTGACTTAACAAGCTTGTGAAAAAGTGTTTGTGTATGTACACGCTTGCAGGGAGGACAAATACATGTGAATATGAGTACTGGTGTCCATGTGGGTTACTCTGCTTTAGATCAGGAAGATTTTTGGTAAGGGAGCATCTCACTTTCAGCCTTATGGTTTGGATTCAAATGACTGTAGGGGAGGAGTGAAAGTGTAATTACTCCTACACAGGTGGGAGCTGATACACACACCCTAAGCTTGTTCAGGATACCTCATACCACATAACTATACGGGCTTGACTGAACAGGCAGAGATCTGCAGCTGTATAGTCAAAGAATTCTTTTTGGTTGTTCAAGTTTCGTAAGTTAGAAAAGTGGAAACTACGCAGAAGCTCAATAGAAGATATGAATTTATTGCTTGTCACAAACAACACAGCTGTTTTCACTATATAATAAATGTATTGCTTTAGTCAGTTTGTCAACAGGGCAAGGTTATTATAGTTAACTAAAACTAAACTAAAAACTAAAACTAGATGAGAAAAATAATTTTAGTTAACTGAAATAAAAAGTCTTTGTCAGTTGGGTAAATTTGGTCAAACAGCCCATCTGATGAGGCTTTGGTGCATCTGTTTACTGAGACTCAGGATGTCTACATGATTATGACTCATCTGTCTTCAAGTGTTGTGTTTGTGTTGTAATTTCTGATCTAAACATCCAAAATCTTCCTCTGACAAATACCATCCATATTATAATAATTAAGAAAACTAAAACTAACACTGAAACTAATAACAACTAAACTAAAACTAAACATTTTCAA
>VUQH01088096.1:8020-18343 GCA_015106775.1 Etroplus canarensis
TTCAGGGTTCTAAAGTGCAGAAATAGACAGCAGCACAGAGTACACACTGAACTGTAAAATAAATATATTACCTCTAATAGTATGTATATTTTACCACTCAGGTCACTCTTGATGATCATGAATTGAGCTGTAAAATAAATCCTTATGCTTCTCAGCTTCCTATGTTACATATTATATTTGGATTTGTACAGAAGAGTGAAACAATGTGTAAAACTCCTCCTTTTATGTGAAGACACACAGATCCAGAAGCAGAAAGCCTGGCTTGAAAAAGCTGATAACCACTTTTGTGATATCCGTTAAATGTGACTGGGGTTTTAGGTTTTCTCAAGCGAGCTAATGTAAAGGCTATGCTGAACTTGATTCATAGTATACCCCTCTGGTAAAGTAGGAGGTGTCTCTGTGGGCTGCTCGTATCCAAAAGGTGTGGGTGATATCAAGGAAATCCTCTTATGGTGCATGTTATAGCACATCACACATGCATCAGTTTAATAAGATAAAGATTTATGAATGCCTTTGTTATACCTGCAAATTAGGAATGTCAAATGAACATACTGGTGCCATAAAGGGCAGTTTAAATTATAGATTAAGATGGAATTACTTTCTGCCTGTCTTATTGTTGACAGATCCCATCATTAGTCTTAGGTAACAGAATTAACTCTTACTTTGACTTTTCCACCCTTTCCGCAGCACTCTAGCCCAACAACATTTATTCCAACTAAAGATGCAAAATTTCAATCTCTAGGTAGGATAATCCTCTTAAACAAGTGAGCATTGTTGTTTTAATACAAGTGCATTTGTTAGGGATTATTTTGAATTACGGATTTATACAGGTCTTATATTCTAGTCATGTTTGGACAAGAGTGTAACTCTGGCACAGAGGAAATTGCATATTTTTTTTCAGAATAAGGCAGTTTGCTTGGAACTTTTATGGGATTTAGTGACTTATAAAAAGCATAAAATGCCACCAAATGTTTCCTTTAACTTTTATTAGTACACACAGTAAAGATATTGTCACCTCAGCTCGTCCCTCACATTTAAAGGCAGGTTAATCGAAGACATGTCGGTCAGTGTTTATTTTAGCAAATGCTTTAAATCTCTCCGTCTTCCTACACTTAATTTTGAATGTTACCATTCACTGATTTTTATGACAGATATCCTGATGTAGCAGTGCCACTCCACGCTTCTTACTTTTTTCCAGTGCCTGCTTTGCTTTAAATGATAATGCAATTTCTGCTATAACAGGACAGCTCATCTGATCATGTTGTCACAGATTAGTGTGACTGTAAAATGAGATAAATGGTCTTCTCAGGCTTACTGCAGGTCTGGCTCTTGTAACTGCACACTGGCTCTTCTGCCAACTCATGCAGCCCCATCTCTTGTACAGGGGTTGGATTTTGGAGACCTTTGTGATGAACCTAACTTGGGTTGAACTGTAACCTCTCCAGGGGATGGTGCTACCCTCCCAGGGCTCCTGCTGGTCAGGTTTTCTCTCCTGTTAATAGTTGTACTTGCATGTGAATTTTGATGGTTTAGTTTTTTCTCGATTTTCAGACACTGAATGCTACAGTTTGTGGTTCAGACATATGTTGCGGTTTATTTATTTGTGAGCATCCTTTTCATGTTTGAAAGGTTGGTTTTACCATTGGAAATAACTTGATATGTACACATTACATTTACTGTTTTTCCAGGTTCAGCTGTGGGGAAATAACCAAACCTAATGTTTCTGCTTGTGTGTGAAACCAGCCAAAGTGTTGCAGGGTCAGAGCTGTTTTGCTTTTGAGCTGTGAGCCAAGCTTAAAAGCTGCTGAATTACAGTGGTTTCAGACAAAACTCAGCAAGAAGAACACAGATGAATTTGTGCCTTTGTTTACTATGTTACTCTCAGTTAATGAATGAAGTATATGCTGCATGTTACAGTGTATGCTCTCTATCATGTTAACTCTTTTCCGACTCTTTCCTTTTTTTGTTTCCAGTGCATTCACTTGTAAAGCTACTACACAGTGTTTAAATATGGCATGCTGCCTTTCTTTACCTCAGAAAGAAAACTTGTGTTAGTTGGTTAATTGTTGGTGGAGTCAAAAGTGAAAACACCTATGTGGAACAGGTCAATTTTACAATTGAGGGACAAGAAGAGGTGAAAAATATTTGAGACTTTGAAGACAAATATCTAAATATCTTTGATCGGATGGATATTTTTGAGATGATGTATAAGTATGTTTACTTTTGGGGGAATGCAGGAGTTTACTTGAATTTTTAATATTTATTACTTTAAATGTGATTAAGATAAAAATGCCGATCGAATTTGTGGTGTAACTTGAAAGGTACAGGTCACCCTAAAGTAATTTTGACATATTTTCTCTGTAGTCTGTAGTCTGCCCAGATATCTGTCTTCTCTTGAATATAAAAGGTACTTTTGGCTTCTGATTCTTATTCCCAAGAGTTCACCACAGGAATTGACTACATATATGATCTGGCATAGATTTTTACACCAGGAAATATAACCTTGATGCAGTCCTCCAATTTTTCCAGGCTTGGGACTGGCATTAAGAGGACACTGGGTTGTGATTTCTCCTGGTTGTGAACCAGGGAGGTTTTGCATGAGGCCAATGTGTAAACCACTTCGCTTGAATATAATGGAACTAAATGGCAATATAAAGACATATATTCTTGCATGTAACTGCTCATGGTTTGTGGATTAATTTTAGTTTTCAAATGTATTTGTTGTTTTAAGCACTATAATACAAATGCCACGTAGTTCTGTTATATTCAGACGGAAACTACATTTCTACAGCCAATTTCTCCAAAACTGGGCAACTCGTGTCAGAAATATTAAGATGAATAATGGCAATACAGGCAATTGGAAAATCTGTAAACTGAATTTTTAGGTGAACTGTCCTCTGAAGGCAAAAAAGGTTCATTAGACTGCTGCATTTTGATAAAATCCTGCATGTTTCATAGATAATGCATAACATATTTTCTTCATCATGTCCATCCATTCTGTTAATTTGTGACTTTCTGTATATTCAGAGTGATGAAGAGGGATTAATCTAAAACTTTCCTGTTTGCTGTGTTTATGTCATGACTGTATTGCATCTGCTCACACTCATATAATGTTTAGATTGTCCATGCTGTGATGCTTTTAATGAATCTTCATGACACTGAATGATCTGTTGTAAAAATCATAAAAATACACTGTCCTTCGCATATTTTTGATTCAGCAGTCCTGGTTTTTGAGTGTGTGTGATGATGGATGATTAATAAATGAATGAATGAATATGTATCTCAAATTAAGCAACGCTGAAACATTTTTTTTTTCTAGCTGAACTTTTTCTCATTGCAGATGATGTACAGGGAGGTAATTGCCCAGATTTGTGTGTGTGTGTGTGTGTTTTAATAATTAGGATCTCCTGCCACTTCTACTCTTACAATCTTCTAGTGTAATGATATTGTAGCCTGTAGTCCTGGTTGATTTGATAGATTTAAAGGAATATCAAAGTGAGGGTTGAGTTGGTAGCTACAAATTTAGTAATGGGTTCACTTTTTAGAAGTTGTTTGACTGTATTTAAAGTAAATTTGACTTCACAAAGTGCTGGATGACTGCAGGGCGACCTAAAGGTGCATGAATAGGATTCATGTAATGACATAAAAGTGCTCTGGTAAGAAAACTTGTACAAAGCTGAATCTTTTTTTAATTAAAATTCGACTTATTTCACTTGTAGTTTGCCCAGAGCAATTAATGATTGATGAAAATGGAATATGTTTTTAGCCTCTTAGAGAAGTTTGCTTGGCTTGTTGCCAGATAGTTTTTGTGACTGCTCTTTTTTTAAAAACCAACAAACACTTTGCTCCCCAACCACTGAAACATGAACTTTTTGTAATTCCTATTTCAAGATGGCTGGAGGCTGAAGTGGTGCACACTGCTAATGAGATAAATTTAGATTATATTTGTGGAAAATACAAAGTTGTTTCCAATATAAATGAATCTAAATGAATGAAATATGTTTCATTGTGCTGTTCTATATTTCAGTCCATAACAGCCTATGAGATTTAACCTCCTGAAACCTGAAAGCTCTTGTTTGGGATTCATGGGATGCAACATTCTACCTAGCCATGCAGTCTGCCTTTACAAACATTTATGAGAGAATGGGTCATTCAAAAGAGTGCACTGAATTTGAGCAAGCTAGTGTATGATGCCACCATTGCACAAAGTCAGTTTGTGAAATTCTGTGCTGAGAGCTATATGGCCCAGGTTTCCATGGCTGAGCAGCTGTCTCACATCACCAAGCACAATGTCAAATGTTGGATGGAGTGGAACAAAGCACGGTACCACTGCACTCTGGAGCAGTGGAAAGGTGTTTTATAGAGTGATGAATTAAGCTTCTATCTGGCAGTCTGACCGAAGAGTCAGGGTTTGGCAAATACCAGTGAAGGGAAATCTTCGTGCTTCAGCTTACCAAGATATTTTGAACAATTCTATGCTTCCAACTTCGTGGAAATACTTTGGGGAAGGCCCTTTTCTGTTCCAGCATGACTGTGCCCCAGTGCACAAAGGAAGGTCTCTAAAGGCATGGTTGGATGAATTTAGTGTGGCAGACCTTGAATGTTCTTCACAGAGTCCTGGCCTCAGTCCCATTCAACACCTTTGGGGTGAACAAGAATGGAGAATGCAAGCCAGGTCCTCTTGTCCAACATCAATATCTGACCTCACAGATGCTTTACTGGATGAATAGACAAACATTCCCACAGACACACTCGAAAATCTTGTAGGAAGCCTTCCCAGAAGGGTGGAAAGAAGAGGACCAACTCCATATTAATGCTTATAGATTTAGAATGGAGATATCATAAAAGCTCCTGTGTTTGTAATGTGTAGGTGGTCCAATATTTTTGTCCATATAGTGTAGCTTAAATAAGTAGAATGGTATGTATTGCAATTAGATAAACTACAGTATGAAAACACATTTAACTTAATAAAGTAAAAACTAATCTCAAGTCATCAAAATAAGACACTTTTAAAGTAAATAAAAATATTACATATAATTGTATAATAAAATGAACAATGTCTTAAATTCAACAAAGTAAATGAAACATTTCAAATTGGCTTAATAAATGTATGAACAACAAATCAAATATCAGATGACATTACAATGTGTCTGTATAACAGTGGACAGTGCAATCAAGTGACTGTTAAATGTTTTTAACAGTGAAGGGTTGAAATAAACTATGAACTGTATTGTCATAGAAAGTTAATGCAAGCGTACTGACATAGTGTAGTGGTTTCCACATTTGCCTTGTATGCAAAAGATCCCTGGTTTGAGCCTAGATAGAGACACAGATCCCTTTTACAATAGGATGGTTGTGCCATGAAGGACATCTGGCATAAAATCTGTGCAAAATCACCTGTGAGAATTATCTGCTGTGATGATCCCTTGGGGAAATATATTGGAGCAACTGACAGCTCTAGAGAGCTAATGCATGAGATGTAAAACATTTCCTGCATCTGTCTTTTTGGCAACTGACTTTTTTGAATCAGAATCAGTTTGTTAGAGAAAATGGTGGTCACATTACAAACAGGCATGATTCTGTTGTGGAAATCATTGCATGGGCTCAGGAACACTTCCAGAAATCATTGTCTGTGAACACAGTTTGCCATGGCATCCACAAATGCAGGTTAAAGCTCTATCCTGCAAAGAAGAAGCCATATGTGAACACGATCTGGAAACACCGCAGTCTTCTCTTGGCCAAAGCTCATTTAAAATGGACTGAATCAGAATCAGAATACTTTATGAATCCCCAGGGGGAAATTACTTAAACTGAGGCAAAGTGGAAACTGGTTTGTGGTCAGACAAATCAAAATGTGAAATTCTTTTTGGAACCCATGGACACCATATCCTCCAGACTAAAGAGGAGATGGGCCATCCAACTTATCATCAGGATTCACTTCAAAAGTCTGCACCTTTGATGGTACTACTGGCAACTTCACCATCAATGTTGAAAGGTATATACAGGCAACATATTCGCCCGTCCAGATGATGTCGTTTTTCGGGAAGGCCTTGCATACTTCAGCAAGACCATGCTAAACTGTATACTGCACTTATTACAACAGCATGGCTTTATAGTCAAGAGTCCAGGTGCTGGACTGGCCTTGGCTCTACCTTCACTTGCTTCCTCTTCTTGCTTTCCAAAGTCATCCTACAGACCACCATCCAATGCTGCCTAGCTACATTTTCCCCTGACACCACCTTGCAGTCTCCTACCTCCTTCAGGTTGCACCTCCTGTGTAAGATATAGTCCACCTGTGTGCACCTTCTTCCACGCTTGTAGGTCACTCTATGTTCCTCCATCCAACTTCTCCAGAATTTCTTTTTTCTCTTCTAACTGGCGCCCAACTTGTGGGGCATGTGCACTAACAACATTCAGCATCACACCTTCAGTTTCAGTCATAATTCTGTCTGACACTCTTTACCTCATACTCTTCCTTCAAGATGACCCCTACTCCATTTCTCTTCTTACCTACACCATGGTAGAACAGTTTGAATCCACCTCCGATGCTCCTGGCCTACCTTCCTTCTCTCTATCATATCAGCCAGCTCTCTCCCTTTACCAGTCATAGTCCCTACATTTAAAGTCCATACTCTCACCTCTTCTCCTCCTTTGTCTTCAGCCAACAGTAGCAGAGTTTCCATCAGCACCCTGTTGGCTAACGGCACCAGAGGAGGTTGTTGTTAACCCGGGCTGCGACCGAAATCGTATTATTAAATCCGCATATTTGATTTGGCAAATTTACCCGAGCTTGGGACCAGCACTAGGAGTACACTGGCTTGTGGCCCCTGTGGCTGGGTTAACCAGAGCTGTCCCTCTGATGTACTCATTTCCAATCCTGTCCAGCCTGGTCACTCCCAGCAAAAAATTAAAAAAAAATCTCAACATCTTCAATTCTGCCACCGCCAGCTCCACCTCCTGTCTTTTTGTCAGTGCCACCATCTCCAAACCAAACATCATAGCAGGCCTCACTGCATCTTTTAAACCTTCACTTTCACAATTGCTGCTATCCTTCTGTCACAAAACACCCCTGACACTCATTTCCACCCACTCCACCCTGCCTGCGCTCTTTTCTTCACCTTTCTTGTGCTCTGTCTGTTGCTCCTTACATCTTCCACATGCAATATATACATACATTATAATCTCAACATCCACACCAATGTTGAATCATGTGGAATTTTAAACTCAATATTCACGTGCAAATATGTCCACTCGTCATGTTCAGATATGGTGTTAATTTGCTTATAGTTCTTGCAGTTATTTTACTTAAGTTGTGTCAATATGTTTAATAGTGCCTTTGAGGATATAGTTTTTGCTACTTTTAATTTAGCTTTGTACATATCTTGCCTATTTTTAGAACAGAGTGACTCTATCTGCTGCTGTGTACTGATAAAATATTATCTCATCTTTGCCTGTATTCCATCTGCCCTTTAGCTGTATTTTGTTTATGAAGGGTGGTGCAGCGGTTACCATCACTGGTACTACAGCCTGAAAGTTCCGGGTTCGAATCCCTCTACTGGTTGGAGACCCCCCCTGACATTCTTACAACAGCGTTCGGGAATGCACCCCACCTCTTGCCCTGTGACAAAGCTTCTGTACTCTTTCTTCTTTGCAGCTTTGTTTGCTCAACCTGATGACGTTTGCAAATTTCCTTCCCGGTGATTGGTTGGGAGTGACGTGAAGCTTTGGCGCCATATTTCCAACAAGGAACAGAGCAGCAGACTGTAGATAAAGCTCTGAGCCTGACAGCAAACCAAAATAACCTCCTGTTTATGTCACGTACGGTGATTTTAGCGGGCTTGTCTCAGTTTTTAAGTTTCAGTCGAGTCCTCTGAAAATGTTCATCTCCGACATAAGAAAGGATTTTTATGAAGTTGTCGCCAATCAGGTAAGACCTCAAGCTAACTGTAACATTAGGATCATAATGAATGGCTAACATTATGGAGCAGACTGGGAGCTGACGTATCAGCTGTCATCTTCAGACTTTAATAGACGCTGTCACTTTGCTTTCAGAGAGTCGTACTCCTGGTGGCAGCAGACATCGACGCTCTCTGCGCCTGTAAAATATTACAGGTAAGATAATGGTTAATCTGTTAGCAAGCGTTAGCCTCTGTTGTTTGCTTAGCTTGATTATGACAATCATTCATCCTGTGGACACAGACTGAGCTCTCATATTCCTTACAGTTAGGGCAGGGGTCTAAAACCTGAGGCTCCTGAGCCACATGCTGTGCTCCTGCCCATCTCCACTGGCTCCCTGTGACTTTGACAAAAAAAATTAGCCTTGTTTGATCTGCACTAAGAAAGCACCATTTACCTTTACAGCTTCTCAGAGCCCTTTCTGGGTTTTTGCAAATTAAGCAGTTTAAAAGTGGGCTGCTTTGATGATAAATAACATTTAAAGGAGCCTAATAGCTTTGAAAATTGGGGAAACTATTAAATAGTAAATTAAGGGAGGTTTCCAAGTTAAATATGCCATAATGTCCAGCCACAGATCAAGTGTACTGCTAAGCCATTGGAGTTAGCAATGGAAGCACAATTACATTTCCTGTTTTCCTCTGTGGCTTTTTTTTGGGGGTTTTAAATCCAAAGCTAGGAGGACTGAAAACAAGCCATCTCTGGGTATAAATCCATGCTAACCAGAGATTCAGTAAAACTAGGTAAAAGAGGGTTAGGCATCAGACATAGGAAACGGACATTTTAGCTGATGTAATACTTTAAAGACATTTTTACAGTTATAGAATTTAAAGAATGATTTAAGGCCAGGATAAATAAAATAACTATTGTTAATTTCCACATTCATATTCGTTTATGTAGTTTTTTTGTCAAACTCACAGAACACCTCTGGAGGTGGGCAAAGGAGCCGCATGTGGCTCCAGAGCCATAGGTTCGAGACCCCTACTTTTTAAATTTGATTCCTTCTCCACAAACACAGGTTGGTTTGGAAGTGGCCTTCAAAGTAGGCCTGTACATCAGTGTTTTTCCTGGCTCAAAATGGGCTTTTGGGATAACTGTGTATGTACATGTAAGCACAATTGATCTGCATGTAATTAACCCTGGTACCACAGGACCTCAATATATCGATGTCCCAGATAAGTTTCGTGTACTGCCGGTTGTCTATACATTGATCACATCCGGTGTTTTCATTCACTGCCGGTCGTCTACCTGGTCGTATCGCTGGCAGTACTAGGGTTAAAACAAAAATTAATTTAGAGAAGAAGTTATTTTCCTAGGGGATTTTTTTTTTTTGGTCAATAAAAATGTCTTTGATGATTTAGTTAATTGGTGATTTTTCTTTGGTGGAAACCCAGAACCTCTTTAGGGGGACACCAAAAATTTTTATTAGCAGGAAAATCCCTGGAAATGCCAAAAGATATTCCTCCACTTAACAATTGTTCCAATTTGTTTAGCAAAAATATTTTTGAAAACAAACAAGTTTCATTTTGTTTGTGTTATACGTTTATAAATGTTACTCAAGATGGTATCACTGTGATAAAATACAAAGTTAAAGTACCAAGTGATCATATAGAGCTACTGCAGAGTGGTTAAATATTTACATATATCAGTTATGTTCTTCTTTTGATAGTAAAGGTTGGCAGCCCCTGAGTTAGTGTGACAAAATGCCCTTCTTGATGTGGGACTGTACAGCATTTTTACCTGTCAAACATATTGGGACAATGTCCAGTATTTGACAGGCTCTGCATGACATGCACTTTACTAAAATCTGGCTTTAACCCCGCGCATGTTAAGAATGCAGGGAAAGCTTTTTATTATAGTCAAGTGAAGGCTAGACTGTCTAATGCTATGCCATGTTACAAATCACAACCTTTGGTAAATATGATGCAAACTACCACAAAGAAAATTAAGTAGCATTATGTAATGAATAATAGAGTTTTTGTCTTAAGGGTTTTTGTTTATTCTAGGGTTATTTTTCACTTTCACACAACAGAAAATATGTTATAAAGTGATGCAGTATATGTCTATCACAATTGGCTAACATTGCTAAAATTGTAAGATATGGCATTAAAGAGGTACACAGTCTAGGGATGCATCCCTAGTGAAACCCAAAGATGGTTACCAACTGAAATAATAGTGAAAGTACTATCACATGAGACCAAAAGAATAAAATTATGCTTCTTTTGATCCTTACTGTATTTACTGTATTTGGCCTTTACGTGGTAGATACCAGTCTGGTAACCCACAGAGTTTATTCTTTTTTTTTTTTTTTTTTTTTTTTATTTGAAAAAAATTTTATATTTTTTTTTTTTTTTTTTTTTTTTTTCCCAC
>VUQH01088097.1:0-14064 GCA_015106775.1 Etroplus canarensis
TCATTAATGCTGAGGTCTGGGCTCTGGGGAGGCCAATCCATGACTGATAGTGTTTCATTGTGTGTTTTTCTATCCAGGTAGGCTTTTACTGCATTGGCAGTGTGTTTGGGATCATTATCATGCTGAAAAATGAGGTGGTTGCCAATCAGACGCTTTCAGAAGGTATTGCATGGTGGATCAAAATCTGACAGTACTTTCCTGCATTCATAATTCCATCAATTTTTACAAGATACCTAACACCATTGGCTGAAATGCAGTTCCTAACCTTCCAAGTTGGCAATGATTTAAAACAAGGAGTTCAAATTTGTTTTTTGCCCCTGATTTTCAGTTAAGTTTTTGTGCAATCTGGCATACCTCAGCTTTTCCCTTTTTTAAGAACAGCTTCTTTACAGCCACCGTTCCACTGAAACCATGTCTAATGGTGCTTTGACAGATCATTTGAAGGCCCAAATGCATCTTTCATGTCCTGTGTCAGGTTTTTGCTATTTTTTTTCCAATTTCTTGAGGACATGACTTTCAGATACTGTTCATCTGCTGTAGATAATTTTTTCAGGCGTGCCACTCCTCCTTTTGTCCTCTGCTTGTCCTGGTTCCTCATTTTTTTTAAGAAGACACTGCACACCAAGCCAAGATTTGCCAGCTAATGAAGTTTTCAGTTAATAGCTCTTTGGGAATCACCTTGCTGGTGCAAAATGACTATTTTATGCCTGTCTCACTGTCACTGGCATTTTCCAGAGATTTGGCTAAAGCAATGGGAATAAATAATGTGTTTTTGCAACAGGCTGTTAGTAACAAAGTACTTAATGATACAATTTAAAATTGGTTCTTTGCTAAGTTATCTCTTATGTGTAGACACAACACTGGTTCATCCCTTGTGTTAGGTGCATTTTTTGCTTGAATGATTCGTAGGTCAGTGTTAAGTGGCTTAACAAACAAAACACCTTCTTTTAAAAGGGTCAGGTATAAGGGCTGGACTGAAAATGAGTGATAAAGCAGACCATGTGCACATAAAAACTTTGAAAGACCTTCAGAAAGCCTGGAGAAATATTACTGAAGACCACTTTAAAATTTTACAAGAACACTCAGTTCCTTGGAAGCAAAATAAAATGAAATAAGGGGTGGCTCAGGACTTTTGCACAGTGTTTTACATGTACGCTATATCTGCTAATACATCATTAACTCCATCAGCTGTTGTGACCTGAGACCCACACACACATGCACACACCAGGGCACTCTGACTGATACAGGGTGATTTTAGGATTATCTGCAATGTGAGGTTTGGCTTGACAGCCAAATGAACACCGGTTTATTAAAAGGCAGCAGCAATACCCTGCTAAACATAATAGTAGAGAGTACCCTGGTCAGCAGTTGAATTTCCATTATCAGTTCTTAAGCCCAGCAATTGTGTGTGTGTGAACTGCATGTGGTCTGTGTGGTCACTGCTGTCTCCGTGGGTGTCTGGCCTCAAGGAAAGCCAGGTGAGCCAACGCTGCAGTACAATCCCCAGTCTATTTGATGAGGAGACCTCATGCAAAATTGATGTGAACCTCAAGGTCACGAGGAGTTCATTCAGAGCATGCTCAGCTCAGCCTGTGCCTGCAGCACACCGCAGCAAATAGGACTGTTCTCCTGGACTGTCTCTCTGTGACTTACTGTAAGCTCCTCTCTGCCTGATGTGGTGTTGGATTCAGCGAGTTTCACTCAGTGCACTAACATGAAGACCTCTGGCATGCTTTTCTCTTTTACTGATGCAGTAAAAGAGTTTCAGTGCTCTATTGAGTTGCCAGGTTGGGGAAAAATACTCTTTCAGCACGACTTTCTGTAATTCATCTTCTCTCTAAATTCATTTATAACAACCTATTATCACTGACAGATACAGATTACTGTAAGAATCCATGACAAATCACTTACCAGCATTTGGAACTGCAGACTGGGAGATTTTTATCAATGACATGATTAACTAACTTTTGCTCCTAGCTTACTTAAAAGGGAGAAATCCACACTTCTTTTTTTTTTAACTTAATAGCATGTTTTTTTTAAAAATCGTGTTAATATTAATTCAGGTTTATTAGTGTTTAATAATAGCTAACATTTTTTGGCACGTCAGAAATTGTTGAACTTTTATGAACAGCTTACATATATAACTGCTTATTGGTATCAGAATCAGAATATGGGCCTTGTCTGTGCAGTGTAGTGGTTTACAGGCCTCTGGTTCGATTCCAGGTGAGGACACAAGCCCGTCTCACCATAGAGGATTGTGTCAGGAAGGGCATTTGGTGTAAAACCTGTCGTGACCCCTTGGGAAGAATACAAGGGAGCAGCCGAAGGTACATAATTGGTATGGAGCATTTTGTTAATGTTCTGAAATCGCAGATGGGATGAAACCCCCCCCCCCCCCCTTTTTTTTTTCAGAAGATTTTTTTTGTCTGTTTGTTTGTGGGATTACACAAAAGGTTACAGACAGATTGGCACGCAACTTTTACCAGCGGTCAAACTTGATTAACTTTTGGAATCAGTCTGGATTGAATTCTTCAACATTGTGACATAAAGCAAAATTTGCCATTATGCATCATGTTTCGACAAATACGCGCCATAAAGATCTAATTAAAAAAATATGCCAATATGTGTTTCAGTTTCGATAAATAAAGACCACGTAACCTGCTAATTATTAATCAGCCAATTACAAGGCAGCAACTGGGTGCATTTAGACTTGTAGATGACCTGCTGAATTTCAAACTGATTGTCAGAATGAAAAAACGGCTGATTTAAGTGATTTTGAACCTGGTGTGGTTGCTGGTGCCAGACGGGCTGGTCTGAGTGAGAAACTGCTGATCTGCTGGGATTTTCTCACGCAACCATCCCTACAGATTAACCCTTTCATGCATGGTAGTTACTACAGTGGACAGCTATTCAACAGCCATGTTCTTTAATATGCATGTGTTTCGTTGCTATAGTGGCATTTCAGCCAGCACCGTGGACGTGTGCTAAAACTAAGAAGTAACATATTTTAATGCTCTTAAACTTTTGCATAAACCATTTAATTGTTTAATTAGACTAGGGCCAAACATGACCTCAGTGACTCAGAAAGTGTATCATTTTATGTTATTGTTTATTTAAATTGATATTGTCTTAGTTTAGCACCCAAACACTTGCCATCCAGCTAAGTGGACATATAAATAACTTTAAGAAAAGTACATTTTCACTTGAGTTGTTCTTTGCATGTCTAACTGGTAATAAAAGTAGTTCTAGAAAAATTCTCAACTGAACTGCTCATAATTCAAGCATGAAAAGGTTAAAGAGAATGGTCAAAAAAAGGAAAATATCCAGAGAGCAGCAGTTCTCTGGGTGAAAATACCTTGTTGATGTCAGAGGTCAAAAGAGAATGGCCAGACTGCTTCTGGGTAATAGGAAGGCAGCAGTACCTCAAATAACTAATCATTAGAACCACAGAATGCAGAAGAGCATCAGGAGGAGCAAGAGAGGAGCACACCGAGTACCACTCCAGTCAGCCAAGAACACCAAAATGGACAACAGAAGATTGGAAAAATTTTGATGAGTCTCAATTTCTGCTGAAACATGTAGATGATAGAGTCAGAATTTAGTGTAAACAACATGAAAGCATGGATTCATCCGGCCATGTCTCAACAGTTCAGGCTGTTGGTGGTGATGTAATGGTGTGGGGGATAATTTCTTGGCAGACTTTAGGCTCCTTAGTACCAGCTGAATGTCTTTTAAATACCACAGCTTGCCTGAGTATTGTTCAGAATCAGAATCAGCTTTATTGGTCCAGTATGTCAACATAATGGATAGCTGCTATCATAAAACTAGACAACTAGACATAAATTAGGCATTATGCTAAATCAAGAATGAGGTAAGGTAATGTAAATTTATAAATAATAATAAATAAAGTGAGAATTGGTTTGAACTGTAAAGTATAATGGCATGTAAGATAAGACTGTAAAAGATACAGGATGCAGATATAGATACAGTGTACTTTTACATAGTTGCTGACTATGTCCTTGAACCTGATGATGAGTTCACTGCACTCAAATGGCCTCCACAGTTACCAGATCTCAACCCTAAAGAGCACCTTCGGGATGTGGTGGAATGAGCAGTTTGCATCATGGATGCGCTGCCAACATTGTGATGCTACAGTATCATGTCAGTATGGACCGAAATCTGTGAAGACTGTTTCCAGCACCTTGTTAAATCCATGCCACAAAGAATTTAGGCAGCTCTCTATGCCAAAAGGGGGTCCAATCGGTACTAGCAATAACATGGCCGATGAGTGTATTTTATCTTAGAAAAACGGAACTTGAAGGATTGTTCAGCCTAGGCAGAGGTATGCAGTCTCAGAGCACTCTTGTTAGAAACAGCAGACTTTTGATGACTTATTCTCGAGTGTATTTACAGATGAGTACCTTTTGTATCCAGTTTAATTGAAAAAAGTAAGTAACACAAATCAAACATAAATTTATTATTACTGATTTATATTGATCGTTGTTGTTTGAAACATGTTGATTACTATGTGTTAATGAAGTCTTTAAAGTATAACCCAACAATTTGTTCCTCTTTGTTCGCAATTGAGACACTATTGAATTTCTATGTACAGCTTACATGTATAAGAGATTACTTATTAAAGCATTAGCTTTTGTTTATCTACTATTAATATCTAACACGACAGATGTAGTGCCTTAGTATTTTTTAAACTTAACAACTTTACCTCATCGATAGCCAAGCAGCCATAGATTTTTTCATAAGCTTTTAAATATATCCAGATAAAATTATCAGTTTGTATAGCACTCACCAAAAACACTTTTATCAAGTGATGTACATCAATACATAAAATGTAGTTCTATCGATCAGTCACACTGCTATAAAAAGGGAATAAAGCCAAAAGAACCGAGAAGCTAAAAGTTAAAATAAATGTTATTTGGTAAATTCCTGTGTTACAGACACTGAAACAGTAAACACAACCAACACAAATGACAAACAAAATAAACCAAGTGAACCTCAAGTAAAATGACTTTGCTAGAAATTATATAAAGCAAAACAAAACAAAAGCAAATCGATATCTAATCTATAAAGCACTAGTGAAGGTATGAAGCACTTATAAAGATCTGACTTATGAAAAATTAATATGTATTGTCCAGACAACTACAGTTTTTGATGGGCACTGTTTGAAATTAGATTTTAGTCTGCCATTTAACACACAATATGGTGTTTGATAGAGTCATTTTGAATATTTAATAAATGAATGGATGATTGTTAGATCATATGGACAGAAATATTGGGCCACCTACACATTGTACAGAAAAGAACTTTTATGACATCCTGTTCTAAATCCATAGCCGTTATTATGAAGTTGGTCCACCTTTGCAATTTGTCTGTGAACATTTTTGTCCATTCATCCAGAAAAGCATTTCTGAAGTCAGACACTGATGTTGGACGGGACTTGGCTCACAATCTCCTATCTAGTTCATCCCAAAGGTGTTGGATGAAGTTGAGGTCAGGGTTCTGTGAGGGCCAGTCAAGTTCTTACACACCAGACTTATCCAACCATGCCTTTAAGGGTCTTGCTTTGTGCACTGGGACACAGTCAAGCTGGAACAGAAAAGGGTCTTCCCCAAACTGTTCTTACAAAGTCGGAAACATAGAATTCTCTAAAATGTTTTGGCAAACTTAAAATTAAGATTGTAGCACATAGGGGTCTGAGCCAACCCCAGAAAAACAGCCACATAACAGTATCCCTCCTCTACCAAACTTTACAGTTGGTACAGTACAGTCAGGCAGGTAATGTTCTCCAAGCATTCACCAAACCCAGACTCATCTATCAGACTGTCAGATAGAGAAACATGAGTCGTCACTTCACAGAACACATTTCCACTGTCCCAGAGTAGTGGTGTGCTTTACACCACTCCATCCGACACTTGGGATTGTGCTTTGTGATGTAAGGCTTGCATGCAGCTGCTCAGTCATGGAAACCCATGCTATAAAGCTCCCTGAGCACAGTTTCCGTGCTGATGCTAATGCCAGACGAGGTTTGGAACTCTGCAGTTATTGAGCCAGCAGAGCGTTGGCGACATTAACGCACTAAGTGCCTCACTCCTCTTTAGCTTTAATTGGTCTTTCACTTTGTGGCTGAGTTGCTGAGGTTCCTGAACAGTTCTGCTTTGCGATAATACCACTTACAGTATGTAGGAGGGAAGACATTTTTACGAATTCACTTGTCTCAATGGTAGCATCCTGTTACAGCACCATGGCCAAATTCAGTGAGCTCTTTAGAATGACGCATTCTCTTACAAAAGTTTGTAAAGACAGACTGCATGACTGGGTGCTTGATTTATACACCTGTGACAATGGAATGAAACACATGAATTCAATGATTAAGAGGTTTCATAAGCATTTACAACTGGTGGAAGTGACTTTAGAAAATTTTTACATAAGCAAGAATTCAAATAGTGTCCCACACAGCTGTGAAAGCACATTAAAAGATAGGTACTTTTCTTGTCCCTTTGGTGTAAAGCAGTGCAGCCTTGCTGGCTCTATAGAGATGTTTTGTACTGTGTGTTATGTGGATGTTTTATCACATGTTTGCTCAGTGTGAAGGTCTAGATTTTTTTTTTTCATTTACTTCTCACCATCACCATGGGAGAAGTTGCAAGAACGGGCCTATTATTTAGCTCACAATTGGACTGTGATGGCGAGAACTGGCATAGATGCCTTTCGCAACAACAAAAAAAAAAAGGACACTGCATTAATGTAGCAGACAGGGCTGTGTTTACAAGAAGTCAGCAGCCCTTTTGCTCTTTTGATATTTCCTTATCTTTAAATCCCATACAAAAAAGCAAACACTAGCCCTGTGATGACTGGTTCCCCAGGTCTGCTAATATCAAAGCATGTCTCAGATGTTCCTGCAGCACAAGTGGGTGGGTGACTTGCTGATTGTGTTGGTGGAGCAGAGGCACCATCACACCCAGCCAGCTGTCTGCTCCATGGGTGTGTGATCTGTCCAGGCTGCCCACCTTCCTTTCCCATTAAGTTCAATCATGCTGGGTTGCTGCAAGTCTAACTAGCCTCCCGTCCTTTTCCATTTAACCTCCTGCCCTCTTGCACATACAATAATTCTCCCTTTGGTGCAAACAGAGGAGGAATTGGGCAGAGGAGAACTCGACGGAGGCATAAAGGGGGCATCATGAGTACATAATAAAAATGAGTGTTTGGCTTTAAACGCTTGCGTCGCCATATATTCTTGGAAAGCTGAGGTTTTTTTGTTACGAGAGCAGGGCGTTTAAAAGTAATACGGTTGGAACAGTGACAAAATCAGTCAGATTAAATGACAGGCACAGACTGTTAGATGAATAATGCAGGCTGCAAGATGAAAGACAGCTTCCTCTTTTGTAATCCGTCAGGCTGGAATCTGGGGAGAGCCATGACTGGCTTTGGGACTATATGAGGCATCGTTCTAACTGCCTGTTACTTGCCTAGGAAGGAAAATATATACATTGATTTTTTCCCCCCCTTGATTGGAATTGTCAATTTACGGTCTTGTTGCAGAGGCAGCCTTGAAGATGGCAGCTAATAACCCTTTATTTCTCAAATCCTGTAAGGAACTCAGTGTTAATGCTCTGTCCTGTTTCCCCTCCTCCTTCTGTGAGTACCCCATAGGCATTCTGATCTCCTTGAAATATGTCAGACTGACAGCCCATAGATTTCAGTGAATTACATATGAAGTGTTTTTATTATTCAGCGTGAACATTATTCAGTGTTTTGTCTCTGATGGTGGCTGTGATTAATAGCTGTCACTTCCTGAATTCCCCTTGCATGACAGAGTGTCTCGTGACCTTTCTTTGAAGGAAATGGCCTGTAGACAATGCAATATGAAAGTGTCAGAAAGCAATAAGTCAGAAACACAAAAGCACAAACAGAAAACTAATTAGAAAGCACTCAAAAAGCGCATAAATCTGCCAAGGCGGCACAATCCTTTACATTTGTAATTTCACATGCACAAAATGTTTACATTTTATTCTCCATTTAGATTTCAATTTGCATCAGACAGCATGCACAGTAGGTATACAGTCATGAGATTCCTTTGTCATTCAAGTATATGATTAAAAAAAATTTAATGTTCACAACTATGTTGGCTGATTAATGAATGTGTGCATTTGTGTAGCAGAGCTGATAGCAGCATGCTGAGGTTCTTTAGTGTGTTAGTTTTTAACTTTAGACTTACTCATGATGGAATTCTGAGGCTTATGTTAATACTGATAAGTACATGAGTAATTCTATGGATTTGGTGACGTCCCAAGGCAGAATTTTGATATGAATTTTGAGAACATTGATCAAAATGCAATGCAAAATGTTTCAGGTGGTTTTTTTTAGTTAAAAATAGTAAATGTACCTTCGGGTGCTCCTTTGTACTTTCTCCAAGGGGTCGCCACAGTGGCTTAACCTGCATCGGCAGAGGTTTTACGCCGGCTGCACTTCCTGACGCAACCCTCCATGGTGAGAGGGCCTTGTGTCCCCACCTGGAATCGAACAAGGGACCTTCCGCTTGTCAGGGGAATGTGTAAACCACTACACTGACACGGACACTTCTTATTTAAAAATAAAATGAGAAATTTAAAAATATATATACTTACCCGTTCACGTTACCCATCATAGCAATAACATTATTCGTTTCGAGTACACGGTGTGAAATATTGCAGACCTTGGTGGTTATACTGACTTAAGAGGCCTCTTTTCATTTGTTATGTATTTCTGCTAAAAAAAAAAATGCACACAGATTTTCTGAGAAATTAAAGCATTTACCTTTTCCCTCATCTTTCACTTCATATCCACAATTAAATAATGGTCTGATCCAGTGAATGTATAAAACATAGATGGTATAGCTCCACTTCCTCCCATTGTACAAAAGTGAAGCCAACATTTCTCGCTCATGGGAGCTGCCATCTGACACTTTTGGAGCCAGAATCTGCACAGTAGTGATTTGGGGCGGAGTCACTGTATTTAGCTCCCACCCACATGCACCCTTTTAGGATGCGAAGCAGAACACGATAGATTGGCAGTCAGAGCTGCCAATCATGAGGCTACGCCCCAGTTTTACAGCACTAAGGGAGCAGCAATGACTCAGTGCATCTGAGGACTCGTTTGGGAGCTGGGGCTCAGCCGCTGGCTCAAGACCCACCCTGGACCCATGTATGTGGAGGTGGACATGAGGCCAGAGAGATGTCGGCTCACCCCCCCAAACATTGCCGAGATGCCCTTGAGCAAGGCACCGAAGCCCCTATTTATCTCATTGGCAGCTTTACTTACCAGCCTCCTTCACTGCATGCTGCAAGTCAAAAGTGTGTGTGTGTGTGTGTGTGTGTGTATTCTAGCAACAAGAGTGTCAGTGATCTGAATTTCCCCATCTAGGGGATAAATACAGTTGTTTGTTTGTGGTTAAATTACTAATTCAAAACAAACTTCTGAGAACGTGACTATTTGAACTCAAACCAGCATGACAAGAACTACTGAAAATGGCACAAACCATCTTTAGGAAGAATTTATCTGAGAACTTTTTTCTTTTAGTTTGACCTCGTCCCATCCGCTAACATGGAGGGGGTGGGGCATAGGACCTATACTGCAGCCAGTCAGCAGGGGGGGGAATACAGACGTTTGGGCTTTACTTTAGGGGAGCCGTCAGGTCATTCATGTTTTCTACAATCATTAGTGACAGCATTTATGAGGAAGTAACATCAACGAAGTCTTCTGAACACAATAGTGCAGCATGTGTCATTGTGAATGAAGGAGTTTTAATTATTTTTATGCACATCTGGGCTTTGTCAGTCTCAGGTTTTTTTTAACCCTGTTATGGTGAAATCTCGCAGTTTAAAAAAAGTGTTACACATTTGTGGTTTTGTAGTTATGAAGTACAAAAAAATATCTAAATTGAATGACACCATGTGGTGTCCTGATAGCTGTTGGCATCAACACATTAATAACAGATTAGGATAAAAACTTCAACGCCGTCACATTTCCTCATGCAATGGGGTTGAACGTCTGTGACATATTCACAAAATTGAATGTATTTGGTTAAAGATATATTTTATTTTTATATTTTTGGCTTTTAATGAGAATGTTTGCTGGTAGTGGTTTTACAATATCAATTCTGAAAGCTAAAGATTTTTTACAACAAATGCGCTTCCTGATGCAACCTTCCCAGTGCCCTCTGGGCTTGAGACTGACAGGTGATAGAGGTGGAGATGAAGGTGGTAGACGAGGATCTGAGTGACCAGGATGAGGCAGAGTTGGGGAGGAAGAGTCTGCAAGGCAAAATGGCATAAGAATACTAAGATTTAAAGCACACAGAACCAGTAACTCGGGCCATGAGTATCGCGAGTGAGGGGAGAATGGAGAGGGAAATTGACAGACGGATTGGGGCAGCGTCTGCGGTGATGTGGACGGTGTACGTTGTTATGGTGAAGAGGGAGCTGAGCTCTAAGGCAAAGCTTTCGATTTACCGGTCTATCTACGTTCCTACCTTCACCTGTGGTCATGAACTTTGGGTAATGACCGAAAGAATGAGATCATGAATACAAGCGGCTGAAATGAGCTTTCTCTGCAGGGTTGCTGGACTCACCCTCAGAGACGGGGTGAGGAACTCAGTCATCCGGGAGGGGCTCAGAGTGGAGCCGCTGCTCCTCCACATCGAAAGGAGCTAGTTGAGGTGATTCGGGCATCTGATCAGGATGCCCCCTGGACGCCTCTCACTTGAGGTCTTTCGGGCATGTCCTTCTGGGAGCAGACCCTGGGGAAGACCCCGGACACGCTGGAGAGACTGTCTCCCAGCTGGCCTGGGAGCGCCTTGGTGTTCCCCCTGAAGTGCTGGAGGAGGTGGCTGGGGAGAGAAAAGTCTGGGCTTCTCTGCTGGAACTGCTGCCTCCGTGACCCGGACCACCAGAAAAGTGGTAGATTATGAGACGAGACGACATGTACTGGCAAAAGTATTTAAAAGAAAACATAAATAAATAATGAAACAAACAAAAAGAATATGACACAAACAACAATGAAAAACTAAACCAGCAAGACTTTTGAGGTTTACACATTAAGTGTTCGCCACTGAAAACTGACCAATCTGCAGCCATTCTCTGAGATACCTTCCACTATAAGATGTGGCTTTGGGGTTTGAAATCTGTGTTTAAGTCATGAATCTGTGCAGTGAAATCAGCCCAACAGTAGTTTAACTCCAACGTTTCAAAGTTTGGTGTTGAGGATACTTTGAGCTTGTAATATAGTCTACATCAGGTTTTACAAACAATTTCACCACAGTTAGACTAGATAGGCTTAAAACATGAAACATAGTTTAATTATTAGATTTTTTTAATCAGTTTTAATTTTATATAAAAAAATATTTTCTGTAGATATTAGGAATATCAAAGCTTCCTGGGCCATTTTGATTTCAGACATGTGCATGTGGCAGCAGAAAATATCTAGCAGCAGCCTCCTAATAACGGTCACATTCAACCACCACAACCCGCTGCGCCCTATACGCACAACTACATGTTCAGTTATTGTTCTGAAACTCATGCTGTCAAAGGAATGTGTCCTGTCATAAGTCTTTAACAGACCAATCAGCACACACTACCAGACTGCTAGATTTATATTGGCAAAATTGGAATCCTTGTAAGGATAACTAAGGGACATAAATGATGTTTCATTGCTTTTGGATATGAGTCAAAGACATGACCCTGAGATGCTGCAGAAAGCACAGGAATATTTCTTACCTCTACCTCTGACCTCAATGCTTATAGATAGATAGATAGATAGATAGATAGATAGATAGATAGATAGATAGATGAACAAAAATCACCTCATTTAATAACTGCATATTAATTCATGTGTACTTTGCACTCTTACTGTTTTGGATAATTGCCATAGGTACTTGTTTTTTATAGTTTAAAATCTGCCTTTTGAAAATCCTTAAATGTCACTGGCATTTACTGTATTATAGATGCTCTATGTGTTAAAAAAAAAAGGGGAGAGGGCGCTTTTTGTCTTGAAGAAGGTGTAAATAATTATTTTACCTGTTTACCACCACTGAGCTTTTTCCTCCTTGCGGAAAAAAAGATCAACAGATCAACGTGCAGCGATAACAGGCTTAAATGTGTCTTTGGGATCTGGGTCATCATGCAGCCTGTCAGCCACCGTCACCAATAATTATGTCTTTATTAATCAGTGTTAACATTTATTTGCGTGTGTACATGCAGAAGTGAATGGTAGATTCATGAATATATGAAATAGTTCCACCTCTCTAATCTGCTTTTTGTCGCATCAACCCTCCATCGACTCGCTCAACATAATGACAGTAATTAGAGGAACTGAGTGGATAGCAATCACGATTAGCATATTCTCTAGGCCAAATACTAATGGATTTGGTATTTTGTGTGTGTGTGTGTGTGTGTGTGTGTGTCTGTCTGTCTGTCCTGCCACTGTCACATGCCTGTATGGAACCTCTTCCTGGCCAGGGAAGAAAAATCCAATTAACCAACAGCTTGCTCTCAAGTGGAAGTGAGAAATTGAGAAACTCAGACAAAGGCACAGGCACAGAGCAGACTGGAATAACAATGGAGATCATTGGAGGAACTATAGCACCTTTCTCTTACAACTAACCCTATTTGACAAGAAGGAAGAACTAAAAATAACTGAATGTGTGTGCTAATAATGACTACATTTACATGTGACAATAATGAGCATTATACATTCCTGACTCTCCCCTGCAGTTCTTCCCAGCTCTTTTAATTTTGTGGCCCATACCTTCCTCTCTCATCAGCCAGACTCCAGCAGCTGTTTTCTGAAAACTGTCTGTGAGTTAAAACGACACTACAGCTACACAAAATCAGCAACTGGTTGGTGAGCATCATATACAGGTAGATGCTGTTGCTTACTAAAAAAAAACATTAAGTGATGCCAAAGTTGCATTTGACCCTGATTTGGAAAGTCTCCAACATTATCAACAGATGACGTAATGACAACATCGATCTGTGGTTGCAATAAAACCACATCAAAGACATTTCTGCAACATTGTGGTAACATAATAGAACAAGATAAATTAATTTTATTGACATAATGAAACTGACATTGTACTAATGTCAGAGTAATGTTGTTATATAACCAATGAAATATTTTTAACATACATGCAATGTATTAACAATGATGTTTCATGACATTGCTGTGATTGGTCCCCAGTCTCATGCATTTATGTTAGTATTAAGTAAAGAATCCAAAAGAGAATGTAACTGCTACATTATTACAAGCAAATATTATTTGTAGGGCATTTTGCCTGCCATGCAAACCATGTTTGTATGGTACATTTCTGACACACTGACATCATCAACACTCTCAATACTTATGCCCCCTGGTGGATTATCTGTACAATACAGGGAGTAACTGTCATTTGAATTCAATATCCACAGAGGCTGCCTTCATTTAGTGCTTCTGTTTGATCATTACATAAAGATATGGAAGAAATAATATTTATATTGTTAATAATATTTTATTTAGGATGAATTTTTACTGTAGTAAAGCAAATTGAAATTGCTTGATATTTCATATAATTGTGTGCATTGGGCTTGCTAACCACAAGCCAGTGTAATCCTAGTGCAGATCCCAAGCCCGGGTAAATGGGGAGGGTTGCATCATGAAAGGTATTCAACATAAAATCTTTGCCAAATCAAATATGCGGATTCATAACACAATTTCCATAGCGCATCAGTCATGGCCCGGGTTAACAAATGTGCCATTAGCCAACAGGGTGCTGGTGGAATACATGCTACTGTTGGCCGAAGACCAAGGAGGGGGAGAGGGGGAAAGCATGTTAGGAGACAGAGAGAGAGAAGGAAAAGTAGGAGGGTGGAGGTGAGAGAAGGAACTTTAAATGTATGACTGGTAAAGGGAGAGAGCTGGGCGATATGATGGAGAGAAGGAAGGTAGATATACTGTGTGTGCAAGAAACCAGGTGGAGGGGAAGCAAGGCCAGGAACATCGGAGGTGGATTCAAACTGTTCTACTATGGTGTAGGTA
>VUQH01088098.1:0-27812 GCA_015106775.1 Etroplus canarensis
TATTGGACAAAGGATGTTGAAGATGGAGCTGCCAGGCAGGAGGAGAAGAGAAGATTCATGGTTATAGTGAAGGAGGACATGCAGAGGGTTGGTGTGAGGGAAGAGGATGCAAGGGATAGGATGAGATGGAGGTAGATGATTCACTGTGGCGACCCCTAACATGGGCCGAAACAAAAAGAAAAAGAAGATGTTTAAATGACTGAGTTTAAAAAAGCATTCCTGATCCTCTTAAATCTTCATAAATCTACTGTAGCCCCTGACAAAGTAACCTGTGTTATAAATAAAAAAACTAAAACTAATAAAAAATGAAGTAAATATAGGCATTTTCAAACAATGAAAACTAAAGGGAAACAAGCTAATGTACTCTGGGAGCATGTGAAATTAAACTGGTTTGAAAACAAAAAATCTTTTTCTGAGACTCTGCTGTGTGATGTCGTTTCTCATCAGTGTCAAACAGAGAAAATTCTTTAGCATTTTCCAACAAATTTAAAGAAACCTTTGGCTCCTCCCTTGTATTTTCCCCTAAGGGGTCACCTCAGCAATGGTAATTTGACAGAGGTTTTATGCCAGATGCCCTTCCTGGCATGACCCTCCACAGTGAGATGGACTGATGTTCCTTCTAACCGGGGTTTAAAAGGTTTAACAGCATTTCATGGAGCATGCAGGTAGGACATGCTACATATCATGGCATATTTTGAGGAAATTTCCAATAACATGCATCTTTCCTGATGTATTACTTAGCTCACAGCACATCTCTTCCTGCGAGCCACATTTCCAGGTGTGTTTGTGATAACCCAACCGCCTTTGAGATGCATCAAAGTACTGATAAACAAATAAAGTGAGGCATTGTATATTTAACCATACAGAGTGAAGAAATTTGATGTTACATCTAAGTTTTCTTCCATATCCAGCAATGTCACTCCTGCATTGCTGCATTGGACCTCCTTTGTACTTACGGGACTGCTTTAATTCTTCATAGATTCAACAAGGTGCTGGAAACATTACTCAGAGTTTTCAATCCTATTCAACACACAGTTGCTGCAGATTTGTTGGCTGCACATCCATGATGTAAATCTCCTTTTCCACCACATCCCAAAAGTGCTCTTCTGCACTGAGATCTGATGATTGTGAAGGACATTTGAGTATAGTGGATTAACTGGCATTAGAAGATGGGTACACTATGGTCATAAAGTGATAGACATGGTCAGCAACAATACGATGGTAGGCTGTGGTGTTTAAATCGTGCCAAGTTGGTGCTAAGGGGCCCAAAATGTGCCAAGAAAACATCCCCCACACATTACACCGGCAGCAGCAACCTGAACTGTTGATGAAAGGCAAGGTTGATACCAGGATCCATATTTTCATGTTGGTTAAGCCTAATTCTGACCCTACCATTCAAATGTAGCAGTAGAAATTGAGACTTGTCAGACCAGGCCGTGTTTTTCCAATCGTCTACTCTTACGTACTGGTGAGCCTCTGTGAACTGCAGCCTCAGTTTCCTGTTCTTAGCTGACAGGAGTGGCACCTGCTGTGGTCTTCTGCTGCTGTAGCCCATCTGTTTCAAGGATGGACGTGCTGTGCATTCAGAGATGCTCTTCTGCATAATTTATTTGTAATGACTGGTTATTTGGGGCCAGTCACTTCTGACCTCTGGCATTAACAAGGCATTTTCACTTGAAGAACTGCCACTCACTGGACATTTTCTCTTCTTCTGACCATTCTCAATAAACGCCAGCGATGGAAACATGTAGCCACTGCACGTTCAGAGTCCCTTAAATCACCTTTCCATTCTGATGTTCAGTTTGAAATTCAGCGGGTCATCTTGAACATGTGACATCATCATCATCATGTTCAAGAGACCAGTGAAGATAAATGGAGCTTTGCAACATGGTGCATAATGTAACTGGAAGCAGCAAGTAGATGTCTGACTGTGGTCATAAAGGGAAGGACATGTACAACAACAATACTCAGATAAACAATGGCCTTATAATGATGCTCAGTTGGTACAAAGAGGCCCAAAATGTGCAAAAAAAATATTCCCCACACCATTCCTGTCGTGGTCTCGAGGTACAGAACAGACCCAGATGCTGGAAGCAGTTTGACACAGTTTATTATTCACAAACAGAAGTACTAAACAGGGGTGAAAACTAAGAATGTGCAAGTGGAAGACTGGGCTGGGGCTCCCAAGCAGCGTGCACAAAAACCAGAGATTTCCAACTAGATCCAGAGTTTCCAAGGGTGGGGGTTCCTGGGAGAAGAGAAGGGAGAGCAGGGGTTAGTGTGATTCCGAGACAGAGCATCCAACAGAAACTAAGGGTCCAGGCGAAGGCAGAAGTGAACGAGCAGGGCAAAACTTAAGATAGCGAACTAAGGCTTGAGGCAAGGAACTGGACACTTGCTATGATACACTAGAACTTGGTTAAAGCTGTAACTAGGTTCAGCGCGACCGGAGAAGCTTACGCAGGTTAAGCGACGATCCAGCGTCGGCCTACGCTCCTCCGCTGGTTAAGTGGTGTAGGATGTGATCAGCTGGTGGCCAGCAGGTGGGAGGAGGAGGCGTGGCCGGATCGCAACAGCTGCGAGCAAAAACAGTTAGTAATCCCCAGCCCAGCCCGACAGAGAGAGAACAGAAAGAGCAAGAAGGGGAGAACAGAAAGAACCGGGTGGGTCAGCACCAGCGAGGACAGGGGGGGACCATGACACTTTAAGCTTCTTAAATAAATTTCAGAAACAAAGTCTGAGGAGCTCTGGAGATCTCATCTATTCACTGAAGGTTTGGATAAGATGTGCAAAAGGCACCTCTCCAATAAAATCTATTAGCTATTAGCCTTCCACTGTTTACCCTCTATAGAGATTCATGTTTTGTTGACACGTACATTGTTTTTTTAACACAGCTTTTTCTATGGATTTTGGCCTTACTTCTAAACACAAACACACTTTTCGATGATTTTTTTTTTTAAAGAATCAGAATCAGAATACTTTATTAATCCCTAAGGGGGAAATTACTTAAGGTCGAACTCTTATCTGTAACTACGTGCTCTCCCCTGATAACAGCAAAGCAACTAATCCTCTGATTCCTGTTTAGACCAGCTCACACATGCCAGAGTATATGAATGACTATTTGATACCATATGCATTTCTAATCATTAGTATGTTTGGAAATTATTTCAGAAATGGTCCTAAAACACTAATCTCTAAGTTTTTAGAAGTGCAGTTCTAGATTTTATTAAATACAGATTTTTTTAACAACGCTGATAGACCATTTCATTAAACCTCAGCAAGTAAAAGCAAGGAAAAAACCCTTTTTGATGTCATTAAACAAAATGGCAAAACTTGTCCACTCGGAGATTGTTACTATGTAATTGTAGTCCTATTAGTCTTTTGATATATTTTAACTATAGATATCTAGATACATTTTATATTAAGCAGTAGTTAAAAAAAAGATTTGCCGTAAAATTTAGAATCATAATTTAGTGAAATATCAGATTGCACTCTACAAACAAGAGCAGTCAGAGACTGCATACCTCCACCAAGGCTAAACAATCCTCAAATTTCTACATTTTCTAAACTGGATCTAGACCTGGGTCTGGAATGACTCTAAAAGTTAATCACTTCTAAGTTGGACCAAGTCCCACCACTGGTAAAATTTTCATGCCAATCCGTCTGTAACTTTTTGCATAATCCTGCTAAAAAACAAACTCATTGGTGGAGGTAATGTTGTAGAGCTAAACAAATTAGTAGGTGTCCTTTGCTTTTTTGTTGAACGTCTAAGATTTTTGTTGGATGAGTTCTTCAGAGAGTAGCATCACGTATGACTCCTTTAACCTTGCTCTCAGCATGCAGTTTGTCAGTTGATGGCAGCATTACACTTTGATCCTTTTGCAGAGTGCAGATACATCTCTGAAACATGAACAGGGGCCAGAAATCATATCATATGTAATTAACCTGTTTTTTTCTAGGCAACCCCATCTTATACAACTATTTAAATAACTTAATGTCTTTTTATACATTTTTATAGTTACACTAGATCTGTGATAGTGTGCAGACTCTTACAGACAAAATGCAATTTGTAATTTATATTAGTTGTAGTCAGATCAGTCTGCTTATACACAATTGATTGATCTATTTGAACCCTGTCCTTTGCAAGGGGATATGTCATTCTTTAGTTAAACACACACATATGTACACACTCACACAGAGACCACTTCTGGTGTGGGGAGTGTGAGTTGTGACCCTTTTAACCCTTATCCTCCCCCTGAGGCTGTGTGTGAGTCCAGTATTCAGGAGGTGTGCCCTTCTGACTGCTAATGTCCCCAATCCAATATGAGACAAGGTTGGAGGGTCATCTTCCATTCACACACAGGCACACTGCCTGTCACTCACATGCACTGGTCTACTTGGCTGACTGCTAATGTGGTGCAGACCCTCAGAGGCATTTTCTCAACACTCACCACAGTCACATTCTGCCCACACACACGCCAGCTTGCCTTGTATCTGCCTTAACAAACCCCAGGATGAAATAAACAGGTGGACAATGCTGGTTCGCATGCATAAATCTATACAGAAGGGAAACCTTACATTTTAAAACACTGAGAGTAATGTGGCTGAAATAATAACTGTTCTGGGACATATTATCAGGATGTGGTTTTATTTGGCTTGGAATAACCTGGGCAGGTTTCTTTCTCTAAAGCTCTTCAGCCCCCTGATGTTCTTCCTGTCATTTTTCCACAACAACACCCACCTAGAAACATTTTCCCAGCTGCCTCCCCCACATCAAATATCCCTTCAGGCAACATTGGCAATGCACAGTTTGGCTTAGTGGGCTTCCTGTTTTAAAACCATAAAGCCATGTTAAGTAAATGCACTATGCACATGCAAATTATACTCATTATATACAAACTGATTACCTATTTCTTACTGTGTGCATGCTGCATGCTATTGTCCCATTTGCAGGATCCTATTGTACATCTCTGGAGGGATTTGTCTTTTCAGGCGCTCTTGTATTCAGTTACTTTGTAAAATCTTCCCTTTGTTGTGCTTATTTGTGTACCCACCATACAGATGTTTTTCCACTGCACAAGATCTTCCACCTGTGGGACACGTTGCTCCTGGGTAACTCCTCATTCCCTTTTTGTATTGGCGTAGCCATATTGCAGCAACTCAGGGACCGTCTCTTGGCTAATGGTTTCAATGAATGCATTCTACTCTTCTCTGACCTGCCAGGTAAGAACATCAGTGGATATATATGTCTGTGTATATACGACATCTTTTCTTTGTCCCTCTTTACAGTTTCATTTATTGAAAATGTTACTATATTAATGATAGCCAAACATTATTTATGACAGTTCCCTAAAAGCTGTAAAATCTCTATAGTGCGCAAGTGAAAATCAAACAAAAATACTGTCTGTGCACTTTTTTTCTTCAAACCTGACTTGAAGGTTATCCATCTGTAAAGAAACATGCATTTCTAGGAGGCAGTGTTCCGTTTCTCAGAGTATTTATGTGTGCTCATGTGTCTGAGTTAATGATATCCTCAAAGCAGACAGCGCTGCGCTCCTATAAGGACATACTCTCTGCTTGATGCGCTCTAGGCGTGTCATGCTCTTCTCTTCATCTACTGAACAGTCAATCGGTGCACCCTGGAATTAGTCTCCTCACAACCTCTTTGCTTCTTCCTCATTTACGTCATCTTCATTCAGAGTTTAAAGCCCTTCTTTTTTCTTAGTGGGCTGCTTAGTTTCTATGGTGTAATATCATTAAATTAAGATGTACCAGGATCCTGAGTGGTACAAATGCAGGATCACTGATGCAAAAACTTCGAGATGGATGCAAACAAAGTCAAGGGATAGCATAGGAATGTGAGAGTAGAAAGTTGCCTCAGGCAACTTTCTCCTTTGTTAATGCAAAGATACAGACATATATTTACTAAAAAAAAATCACTAACACAGGAGGAAGGTATAACAGTAGGAAACAGAAAGAAATGGAATATGAAATGAGTTCGAACCACCATAGGAAATGTACACCTGTATGTGTTTGGTTTTTTTTTCTTCACAAATTCATTAAAATATAGATGGACATTGCAAATTACGGTTCTTTAATGCCTTATTACACCATCTAAGTGTCATGTCAGGGTAGCACAAAAATGACATGTGGGGGAAGGAGAAGTTGGGAAGGCAAATACTGAAAGAGTCTTTTAACTCAGCAGTATCATTGTTAATCCCTGCTGATTTCAGTGCCTTACAGACAAAAGGAACAATTCTGTCTCCTTTCTTGTATGAAACAGGAGGAGGGCTGAAAGATCAGGGAGGAATTCAGTGGGTTCATTCTATTCATACAGGCTTAATGGCCATGCATACTTATTAACCTTGTTGGTTAAATGAATTCAACAAATTATTTAAACAGACTGACTTTAGGTCAGAGTTTATGATGTAGTATAGGCAGACACTGTCAGTACACTTGGGATTTTGCTGCTTTTGTTGACTATAGCCATATAGTGAAGACTCCTAACAGTGTCTCTTATTATGTATCTTTACTGCTCCTTTTCACTTTCACAAAGTGATTACTTAGCAAAGTATCAGGGACATAAAGTCAGCAAGCAGCATTCATAATGTATGTCTTCAAAATATAACTCTTACCTGGGGGATAGCTCAAACAATTTCTTTTAAAACTCTATTTCCAAATGGTGCTTATCCCTTTTATTCATGCTGAAAGGCAAAATGACATTGGGATTTAAAAAAACAATAGAGACAGGAACAATCTGTCCAAAAGGGACACTGGAGCAGTCCGTAAACTAAGCCATCCCTTCTACAAAACTTCAGTGTTGCCATACGTCACTGTTTTACTGCCTCAGTCCAGCAGATTCATGTGACTGAGGCAGAAGGCAAAAGGAGATCCAGTTCTCCTTATAAAGGTAAAATATGTTGGCCTACAACTGCAGTCAGCTTCTTTGGCAAGATTTCCTTGGAGTTGCTGCTTCTGCCAGCTTGTTTCTGTATATCACTGCCAGCCTCATTATCCCAGCTTGTGTATACCTAGGTAGTTACAGTGTAGTATCTGGCACTCACTCTAAACTATATTAGGACTGAAATCTAGGCTGCAGAATGACCTCAAACGAGACTTGTTTACTTGGGCGTTGAGCCATGATCTGGTCCCCTCTCAAGATAGTTTTCTATAACTTACAAACACAGACTGCTAAGTTATTCACAGTCTAGTACAATATTTATCACCTCTAAGACAGCATTTGTCTAACTTCAGTGGATTTATTAGCCTTTTAAGCACTAGTAGTGTGGTTGTTGTGGTGCCATTGTGGGTCTGTCACTCTACTTTGGTGCTTCATGTCTACTAGCATCACCTGCGTTCAGCTGTTCCCTTGTATTCTCCCAAAGGGGTCACTACAGCGGATGAATCTGCATTGGTAATTTGGCAGAGATTTTACGCCAGATGCCCTTCCTGACACAACCCTCCGTGGTGAGATGGGCTTGTGTCCCCATCACCATCTGGTCAAAATTTCCTTGCTTCACTGCTTTGATTCGTGAAACTTCACCATTAACCTTGTCTGCCCTTGGTCTTTAGGGACAGTTATTAAATAGTAGTATGCAGACATGCAGACCCAAGATGGGGACCAGGTACATATACCATAACACATTAGCATGTTAGCGTTTGGCTCAAAGCAGAGCGCTGCCAAAGTATAGCTGCTGCAAACCAAATAATTGTACAAATACTCCAGAATTATTTCAAGGGAAGGTATGATACAGTCAAAATGTATTCTATGGAACAGCAAAAACTGAGTTCTTAACATAATGGATCATAGTACAAAGTACTTGAAGGTCTATGCCATGTTTCACAGTGCATTGGCAGGATAAAAAGTTGACCGCAGTGAGCTCCAACAACAGGCCAATATCGACGATGCAGTGTCCAGAACCCACTATGCTTCCTATTGTATACGAATGAAGGTTACAGGTAAATATTTTAATAGTTTCAATGATAAACTTTAGAAATTCAACAACAAATGGTTTGTACACTCACCAGCCTTATTATTAGATACAACTTGCTAGTACAAGGCTCCAGAATTGCATTAATTCTTCAAAACATAGCTTTAACAAGGTGGTAGAAACATTTCTCAGAGATTTTGGTCCAAATTGACATGATAGCATCACACAGTTGTTGCAAATTTGTCAGTTACACATCAGTGATGCAAATCTCCTGTTCCACCACATCAACAAATGTGCTGTTCTATTGGTTTGAAATCTGGTGATTTTGGAGGCCATTTGAGTACAGTGAACTTATTGTCATTTTCAAATAAGTAGTTTGAGATTATATGAATTTTGTGACCTGACACGTTATCCTGTTGGAAGCAGCCATCCGAAGATGGGTACACTGTGGTCATAAAGGGATGGACATGGTTAGCAGAAATACTAAGGTAGGCTGTGGCATTTAAATGATGCTCAATTGGTAGTAAGAGGCCTGAAGTGGGCCATGAAAATATCCCCATCAGCCACAACCATAGCAGGAGGGATCAATGCTTTCATGTTGTTTACTTCAAATTCTGGCCCACCATCCAACTCATCTAAAATCAAGACTCATTAAACCAGGCGATGTATTTTTCATTCTTCTTTTGTGAATTATAGCCTCAGTTTCCTGTTCTTAGCTTGCTGGACTGGCACCTGGTGTGGTCTTCGGCTACTGTAGCCCATCTGATTCAAGATTGGAGTTTTTATGTGTTTAGAGATGCTCTTCTGCATACCTTGGCTGCAGTGAGGGGTGATTGTGTTTGATGTTGCCTTCCTATCAGCTCCAAGCAGTGCAGCCATTCTCCTCTGACCTATGGCATCAACAAGGCATTTTCACCCAAAGAAACTGCCACGGATGTTTTCTCTTTTAGTGGTCATTCTCTATACATCCTAGAGATGATTGTGTGGGAAAATCCCAGTACATCAGCAGTTTCTGAAATACTCAGACCAGCATGTCTGGCACCAACAACCATGCCACGTTCAGAGTCCCTTAAATCACTTTTGTTCTGCACTTGGATGCTTCATTTGAGCTTCAGCAGGCTGCCTTGACCATATCTATATGTCTAAATGCATTAAGTTGCCGCCATGTTATTAGCAGATTAGATATTTACATTAATGAACTGTTCAACAGATATACCTAATAAAGTGGCCTGTGAGTGTAGATGTGAGCAGAGAGTCATGTGTAGTATCTGTTTTTGTTTGGAAACAGTAATTATATAACATCTTGCGACCCTTTTTGTTTCCCTGAAAATTACATGTAAAATATGAGCAAGCAAATATATTTTTAAGTGTTTCTCAACCTTTGTTAAAAAATGGTTTTGAAGGTCATTGTGTGCTCTGCCTCAGTATATTCATGTTTATGAAAGCGCACACACACACAAACGCACGCATACACACGCGCGCGCGCGCGCACACACACACACACACACACACACACACACATATCGTGAGTTATGGTAGACATCCAGTGATTTGTTGCCCGCACCTGCTCCTTTCTGCCATCAGGCGTGCAGAATTGATGTCCTCATACAACTGGAGCTCACATTCATTTGTTTCAGAGCAGAGTCCACATGTGTCACATTTTTGTAACTACAGGAACTGCATGTATGTTGGCAGAAATATGTACCTTGCTGCTAGCAGGAGATTATAAAAGAAGAAGAATAGTCTGTTCAAGCTTATGCAGTACACACCCAAAGATAAATCACAAAATTTTTTGGGATATAAAAAATATTGAATTTTAATGTGTATGTTTCAACTAAATAAGAAAGGACATATCAGAACAGTACTTACATTACAAGACAGCCTTTCCAAACTGAACCATCATGCAGTGCAGTGATTGCCTAAACTGTCTATTTTGAGGAGGTTATCTACTTTGCTCCAACACTGATGTTGTCTACCCATTATGATTTTCGGCAATTTTAGCTTTTGCATGATGGAAGCCTATACTCAGTAGGCTTGACTGTGACAACTAAATCAAAGACCCTACAATATGCATTTGCCGTAAGGGGCCAGCATTGTTGTGCATTGGTCCTACACAGAGCTTGGACTGTCGTCTTTTGGGAGAAGACTAATGTCATAAAATGTAACATATAACAAATAGCTGAAGTGAAACCAAGTGTTACAAACAACAAAAAGTGTCCACTGTAGCCACTGTCTATGCTTTTTGTGCTGTTTCATTTTTGTTTACTCTTGGATTTTTTTTGGTACATCTCCCACCCATGGTTAACTCCACAGTTATTCCCTTTCCTGTTTAGGCCTACTTTTCAAAAAATCAAAATTCGATCTACATGCAGCATCATCCCTGTCGCACTATTTACTTGTTTTTTGGGAGGACTGCTCACAAGCTCATCTGCATAGGTTGCATACCCGTAATCTCTCACTCTACATAGCCAAATACCTACGCAAACTGACACAAACGTGATACTGTGGATCCCGCATGATTCTAAGGTTCAGGCTGTTAGATAAACTTTGGAAAGATCTGTAAGCAGACTTGACATTTAGTTATGAAATAAAAAAAGTCTTTTCCATTCTATTCAAATATGCAACTACCAGAATAAAAATTAACAGTCAAGATAATATTGCAAGACAGTGGCTCTTAAATGATTCAGACACACTGCTCTCTTTTTCCCTTTCTTGGTAGTAAATGGGGGTAGAGACAATAATTCTCAGTGACAAGCTTATTACACATGACACCACAAAGTCCATATTTGCCAATATTCCAACAAAGAGGGGAGTTCTAGATTAAAAAAAGAATCAGTCATGTTTCTAAATATTCATTATGTCAGTTGAATCATGTACTTTGTATTGTAAGTCATCTTTATATATGCAAATACAGATTTATCTTCACAAAAAAGTCTGTTTGACTGTCCACATGATTAAAAAAGACAAAAAAAGCTAAATTGTTTTCAATTAAGTGCTGTGACTGATAAGACAGCTGGTATATCAGAATATAACATGAAAATATGAAACCGGTAACCTATTGTGTAACATTTTCCCTCAAAGCGAGCCATATATCTCAGCTTCCCATTTGTTAGCAATTAATCTGATTCTGTGATTCCCATTTGATTAGTCTTGTAGCCTCAGGTAATCTATAAAACTCTCTCCTGTTTGGAGACATCATTGATTCACAATGGACCAGAGAAGCTCTCCGGCTGAAGGGAACCGCGTGTTTACTGATGATGCAGCGGCATTTGCTTTCACGGGACATTAGCATCTGCTTCAATGAGCCGAGATGGGCACAGAACTGATGAGCTCTACTTATAGACGTTTAGCTCTGAGAAAAACAACCGTGAGTTGCTGAAACTGCTCATGGCAACGTTGCACACAAAGACACCTTGAACACTAGCAGAAGGAGAAATAGAATATTGAAAATGGATCAACAATGTCTTGGTATGACAAATTTCCCATGTTGCAAACTGCGTTTTCATTTACATTTCAGAATGAGGTAAATACTCTGGTGTGGAGCTTTTTGAAATGAGTATACAAATAAAATTCTTCTCCTGTTACAAGCAACTAGCCTTAAGCTGTTCCTGTGTAGTATGTAAAGTATATTGATGGATGTGTTTATTGACCTGGAGCCAAGTTTATGATTGTGGGTTCCTGTTAAAAGTTAAGGTTCCTACTCTCATTTTCAGCTAGGAAAAGTTTCTGTGTGAGTTACCAACACTGGCCATTTTATTTTAGAACAAAAAATTAAATAAATAATGCCATTATATAATTTTTCGGACTGGCACCAGTGTGCAATTAACAGCCTACGGACTGACAGGCTGCTCTGTATGAAAACTTCATGTATTTAAAAAAAAAAAATAGCTCCACTTGTGTGATTAACTAGCTGGATAATATCAAAGGCCATATTTGACGAGAAAACACAGATTGTAGTGTATTTTAAACATAGATTCTACTTTATCAACTCTATTTATTCAGTTCTTTTTTTTACAGTAAACAAATATTACAATACTTTTTTACATTTATATTTTAAGCATTATCTTTTTTGCTTTTGCCTTACCTTAATATTCTTGTGTATCAAATGCAGCTACATCTGTAAGGATGATACATTCCAAACCAGTCATTTTTTTTATGTATTGTTGGATTTTTCAAGGAAAGCAACCAATGCTTTATGTCTCAGAGGTATCTCAAGTGTTTTCAGCTGAGGTTCAGTTTAGGTTATATTGGACAGAAATTTGTAGCTGAGCTAAATATCCCAGACAGATTGATTCACAAGAAGTATTAGTGCAGTCAAACTGTTTGGAGAGGCTTTCTTATTCTGGTCACACCACTTGGAATAAGCATGCTTGTTTTCAGGGTGTTATTGTCAATGCCGAAGTGTCTTCACAAGATAGGCACTTCTATAATGCTTCTAAATTGAATGGTGATTGATTTTCATCATTAAGAAATGTGATGCACTCTGACTAAATATGATGATACTGAACATTACAGGTCAGCTAGAATTGATTTCTTTGAGGGAGATAGCAGATAAGTAGTGATATACAGTACTGTGCAAAAGTCTTTAGCCACCTTTCATTTCTTTATATTTTGCAAAGATAATGGAAAATGCACTGAAACATACAAATATAAATGGAAATGTGACCACCTTTATTCTTCAACAGAGCCTGAACTCTCTCAGACAAGCTTTCTTTAATTTCTTTTTAAGGAGTCTTCAAGAATAGTTCTCCAGGCTTCTTGAAGGACATTCCAAAGCTCTTCTTTGAATGCTTGCGGCCTTTTGTTCCGCTCTCTGTCAAGATGATCCCACACAGCTTTAGTAATCTTGTGGTCCAAGCAAAACCTGTTGCCACTGATTTTCAGTCCAGTTCTTGTGTAATTTGGCATTATCAGCCTTTTCTCCCTGTTTAACTTCCCAAAGTATTGTTTCTTCACATCCATCCTTTCATTGAAACCATATGTGACGAGGCTTTGGTGAACAGTAGATGGATCAACTGAAAGACCAAATGCATCTCTCAGGTCCTGTGTCAGGTCTTCGCTGGATTTTTTTTTCTATTTCTTAAGGACATGACTTTCAGATACGATTCTGCTGTAGATAGATTTTTAAGCCTGCCATTGCTTCTTTAGTCCTGATGATGATGGTGATGGAGAGAGAGAGAGATAGAGATAGATAGAAAGATAGATAGATAAAATGATACTTTTCTGATCCAGAAGGATATTTAGACATTCAGTAGTAGTAGTAGTAGTCGTTCTTTACTCGTCCAGTTTCCTCAGATTTTTTTAAGGACACACTGCACTTGATGAGAAGAACTGGACTAAAAATGAGTGAAAAGCAGTCAATAGTCAAATAAAAAATTTTGAAAGACCTTCAGAAAGCCCAAAGAACTATTGCTCAAGAATACTTTTAAAGAATTGCAGGAAAGTTTGGCTCCTTGGAAGGAATACATAAAGAAAGAAGGGGTGGCTTAAGACTTTTTACACAATACATTACACATTGTACACAAACATACATACATACATTCTTTACCGACTGTGTACAGTATATTGTACTTTAAATAATTATACAAACTTCTAAAAATGATACTTGGGCCACTTAAAGTCATACAGTCACAGTGCAAATCATTTATCTAAGCAACCACTCCAATACTCTGGAACTGGGACATACATGTTCAATCCTACATTTACCAGTTAACTAATTAAGAACAATAAACTACATGCCTAATGTTGTGTAGATCCCACTTGTACTACCATAAAAGCTGTGACTCATCAGGGCAGGGAACTAAACCTCTGGAAGTGTCCTGGGGTGTCTGCCACCTGGACATTGGCAGTGCAGCCTTTGGACTGTAAGTTTTAGGGTGAGGCTTTTGTAGTCTTGCTTCTTCCAGCACATCCTGATCATGACACAGTAGTGTGTTATGATCTAGTGTGTCAGATTTTGAAGTCCAGGTCAACACATTGGGGTCTTTGTTGTGTTCCTTAAGCTGTTCCTGAGGAGTGTTCTGGGGTACATTGTTTTTTTGCGGGGAGACTGCAACCATGGGGGAGTGCATTACAGTTAAGGGAGCGTGCTTGATCTACATCAATGTTTAAGTGGGTCCTACGTGTTGAAGAAACATTTACAGAAATGCCAGGACCTGAGGCTTCACAGCAGATCTTTGCACTGTCTCTTATTCACTTCACCTATCAATGGTTTTGATATGGATGATAAATCTGTATATTATTGCAGCTTCAGAACTGAATAGAGCACCAGTAGCCATCATTTAATTACATTTTGACAAAAAATTACCTTTGTAAATTTGCCACTTTTCACCTGTGACCCACAGCACCAAATATTAGCAGTGTCACCATGAATTGCAATTTAAGAGCTCCAGTATTAATAAATGACTGGTGTAGTCACAGTTACTATCTACAGATTATTCAAGAGTAATTTCCTTAATTTCATGATGTGTTTGTTATAACAGGTTGGAACAGATGCTCTCTTTTGATCTTAAATCTCTAGTCTCTCATCTTCATTCTTGTTAGTTCTTTCTTCCATTGCACCACAGTCCAATTTGAGTTGATCTTAACTAATCATACTTGTGGCAACAAGTCACAGCCCACAATCAGCACCTACACATAATTACGTAAATGTAATTTGTCTGACAAAAAAGAAAAATTGCTTCTTAACAAAATTGGCTGTCTGGGAATGCCCAGCTGAGCCCAGGGCTTGTTAAAGCTGCTATCAATCTCCTCTTCTTCATTCCTGCCTCTTTTAGCAGCAGGAGTGATTGCATGCAGCATTCATGGCTCTAGGGAGGGAAAATGTGTTTCCCTGAACTGCCTGCAAGAATGTCGGTGAGGAATCTCAGACCTCCAGTGTGTTTTTCACTGGAATGGACCTTGTAACTGAGTTTCTGAGGTGCTAGCCCATGAGAGCTGACAACCCCCTAACTCTGACATTGTTATGGGACACATGAGGGAAAAGATATATCTTCTGTATAATTTCACATGTGCCTCGGCCAGGTGCAAGTCATACTAAGGAGTGCTCATTAGCCAGTCTTGCTTATTAGCCATGGAAAAGTGGAGTGAAAGAGAGACGCTGTCAGTGTGAAAGATTGCAAGGGAAAGAATTCCTAATTTACCCAAATCCTTGGCTAATCCAGTGAGTCCCCATTCCCTAATCCTCTCTATTCTCAGTGCAAGAAGCAGGAAGGCTAGATAATGCTACAGAGGCATTTGGAGCAAGAGTGGAAATTTTGATGTGCACTAAAAACTTGTTCTAGCACAAGAGCTCAGATGAGGGACAGCAGCTAAACGATGGGCAGTTATTATCTGAATGAGCCACTGGCGCTGCTGGATGACTACTTAAGACTATTAATGGCAGCAAAATGCCAAGGTCAAACTGCTCACTTCTTTGACTAAACCTCCCACACTACATTTACATAATCTCTTAGGTTTTATATGTGAGTCAAGGGAGAGTATCACTTTTTTATTCATTCATTCATATTCCTACACAGCAGTTAAACAATTTGCTGAAATAAGATGTTCTCAGTGCTAAGTGAGAAATTTTAAAATTATTGGTTCTTGATTTGTTTTACATTCAGTGTCTAGATAACTACACATCACACACGTTCATGTTCTCCTCTGGCTGAATTTTAGTAACTCCTTTTGAAATTTTATATAACACTGTCTGATATTCTAAATGTTTTTTGTCTAGTACCTGGTTTAAAACCTGCAGAATTAAATATTTCCAACAGCTTCAGTTATACTGTGTCTATTGTTTTTAAACTAATAATCTAAATATAATGTCACTAAATAATCACTATATATAATATAAAAACACTAAAACAATACATAACTAAACATAACGTGTTATATATCAGAAAGTTAAAAATGGCATTTCAAAATTATGTTGACCTGCTCATTTTTCCCCTTTGTTTTTAAAAATAAATCTTTGAACATGATTAGGATATATGTGTAGACCAGCCTTTTTAAATAGTTTAGCCGGGTAAACATGAGGTATACCTGAATGTACCTTCGACTGCTCCTTTGTATTTTCATTAAGGGGTCACCACAGCGAATTATTCCACATAGGTAATTAGACAAAGGTTTTACGCCAGATGCCCTTCCTGATGCAGTTCTCCATGGTGAGACAGGCTTATGTCTTCACTTAGACTCAAACCAGGAACCTTTCGCTTATAAGGTGACTGTGTAAACCACTACACCACGGAGACACTAATTATAAATATTCTTAAGAAAAGATAGACCTATTCTGGGGGTGGGATTACATCAGAATCAGAGTCAGAATAAAAATACTCTATTAATCCCAGGGGGGGGAATCAGGGACTGAAGTGAGAGTAGGGAGCAGGTGGAAGAGAGCCTGGAGAGGTGGAGGTATGCACTGGAGAGAAGAGGAATGAAAGTCAGTAGAAGCAAGACTGAATAAATGTGTCAATGAGAGTGAGGCAGGTGGAATAATGTAGATGCAAGGAGTAGAGGTAGTGAAGGTGGATAAGTTTAAATACGTGGGATCATCCATCCAATGCAATGAACAGAGCTCAAGAGAGGTGAAGAAGAGAGTTCAGATAGAGTTGAATGGGTGGAGTTGACTGTCAGGGGTGATTTGTAACAGAAGGATAGCAACAAGCGTGAAAGAAAGGTTTATATGATGGTAGTGAGACCTGCTATGATGTATGGTTTAGAGGCAGTGGCACTGACAAAAAGACAGAAGGTGGAGCTGGAGGTGGCAGAGTTAAGTAACCCAGGGTGGACAGGATTAGAAATGAGTACATCAGAGTGACAGCTCAGATTGAGCAGTTTGGAGACAAAGCAAAAGAATCAAGGTTGAAATGGTTTTGACATGTTCAGAGGAGGAACAGTGGCTGTATTGCACAAAGGGTGTTGAAAATTGAGTTGCCAGGCAGGAGAAAAAAGAGGAAGACCACAGAGAAGGTTCATGGATGTTTAAACGAAGGAGAATATGAAGATGGTTGGTGTAACAAAAGAGGATGCATGGGATAGACTGAGATAAGAGGCAGATGATCTACTGTTGCGACCCCCTAAAGTTTGCAGCTGAAAGAAGTAGAAGAAGACTCTGTTGTTCATACTCTGTTGGAGCATCACCAACGCTGACAGGTAACATTGTCATATTTTTTTGTCTTTCTTCATTTCACAGAAATTGACATTGAGCGCTGTGTCCGTGAATCCATCAACCTCTTCTGCTGGACTCCAAAGAGTGCAACATACCGACAGCATGCTCAGCCACCAAAGGTAGCTGGTGAAAGCGGTTTTGGGAAAACCTCTACGTACTACTCGTCCGACTATCAGGACTTGCCCAAGACAGACCTGGTGAGTTTTACTGTCACACAGTCACGTAAATTTTTACAAAAATGCTCTAAATTTAAGTTTATTATCACTTAAAGAGGAGAGATGGGTTGAACTTAAGCAGTCACCAAGAGGAAAGTTGGTTTTTGTTTTTCTGCAGGAATTTTATTTTTTACTTTTTTATGTGTGCATGTTTTTTACACTGTTACTTTTTCATACTAAAGAAGTCTTTGTTGCTGGCACCCATTATCTGAGGGTATGACCTGTTTCATTCAAATCGCTTGTTAGTTGGTTGTGTTAGGCTTCAGTGGGACATAACACTGGTTTTATTGAAATACATTGTAAGTTACACACAAAGTCAGACACAACTTTTTAGATTACTTAAATTCACTGTGTTTGCTCGTGTGCTCTGTCTTGGTAATGTAATTTCATTTTTTTAATAGGATATGGGGAAAACAGGTCAAGGTAATAATAGGGCAGAAAATATAAGTATGTAAGACATTATAGACTAACAATCTGCTGCAAGGTTTTATCACGTAATATTCTATCAGTAGCAGTGGGTCAAAATAAGTGTGGCTAATGTCATTAGATCGTATATGTGAGATGAGGGAAAGGATCTAATTTAATGGAAAAGTAGATAATAATGGTAAAAAAAAGAATTATGTCAAAATTTTATCTCAAATGCAATAATCAGTGAATTTAAAAATGAATGCCAGATTATATCTCTGTTGTCTTTAGTAATAATTTAATTATGTTTGCACAGCTCACATGCAAAATGGTAAAACAAGACTGCAGACTGAGTTGGGTTTCTTTTTTCACATAATCTTAGGTGTCACTCATACAGACTAATGCTGTTATGTGCAGTGTAATTAAGCTGTGAGACACATTTTTACTTTTGTTTATTTTTATACCTCTGCCACAGGGGTATGAAAATTAACACAGGGTATTTCAGGTTGTCTGCCTGTCCATCTCTTACAAATCTTGTCGCCGCTACAGGAGCTGACTTGTTTGCTGGATCTTTACCAAAAGTTATGTGGTTTATACCTATGATGGGTAGACAAACTGATAATATTTATAAGCTCGTGGGCTCAAAGGTCAAGGTTATACGGAGTCATCAATGAAATTTTTACCATCATGGAAGCTTACTGGGCCGCTGGATCTTAGCCAGACTTGTTATGCTTATTATTTACTATGATGAGTGGAAGAACTGATAACATTTTTGAGGCCAAGGGGTCAAAGGTCAAAGTCACAGAAGGTTGCCAATGAAAATCTCTTTACTAGCATAGGAGCAGATTGGGCTGCTGGATCCTTGCAAATATTTGTAAGGTTTATCACAATGGTAAGCAAAACAAATGTCAAAGGTCAGGTAGGGGCTGACTCAACTGTAAGGTCTTTATCAAAATTTGTGCGGCTGCTCACCATATAGGTATAATGAGTGGAAGAAAATAAAGATCATTAGCAAATGAGCTAACTTCTTTGCTGGATCCTTTCCAAACTTGTGCAGTTAATACTTGCGATGGGTAGAAGAACTGATAACATTTACAAGATTTTGGAGTCAAAGGTCAAGGTCACAAAGGGTCAGTTTTAAGGTGGAGGCACACTGGTTGAGTTCTAAGCATTTCATTTCTATTTAAAATTATTTCCAAACTTTTTGGTTTTCTTTTAAGATAGGTCAGAGTTTACCACTTCTTTTTATTTCCATGCTTTTTCTGAGTAACTAAACTGACACCCTAACTCAGCACCTGTCCTCTTTACTAATCAAGATGTAACTGTAGAGCAGCTGATTGGCTCCAGCTGGTCTTTGGACAAGAGTTCTGGAAGTTGCCCAACTCCGACTCACACTTTGCTCCCCTCTTTATTTTTAGGTTGCTGATGGTTGAACCAGCCTTTTTCAACCATTATGGTCCTCTATGTGGAATTATGTAAAATAAAGCTTTCAGACTAAAAGAAATTTTCTAAAATAAGGATAAATATTTCACCTGAATCAGAATATTTATTAGCCTTTTTGACCCCATCTTCAAATTAGAGCTGGGTGATATGTGAATATGGGATATGGGATAATATGGGAAAAATTAAAATCACAATAGTATTTTTTATATCGTCAATATTTATTAAGTTCTGATATAAATCAAATAATTTCTGTCAAGCTTAAAATTTCCATTTTACTCCTAAGCAAGTGTGAAGATATCATAAGGCAAATTTTGGCTTGAATATCATTTATTGTCTGTCAGAAACTGAACATGACACATGTACTGTAGAACATTATGTAACTACATTTCAAATAAATAAAATTGTTTATATATATATATATATATACTAACCTAAAATCTGAATTCCATGTAAATAAACTAGGTATTTATATAAAATAAAATTTAAATAATCTGCCACTGTACTGTATCCTTTCCTTTGTTTTCTAACCATCAGCCATCAACTATTTGAATCTATACAAGCCTACAAAGAAACAGACAAACCTTCAGTATATATTCTCAGTAAAAAATTAAGTCCTCAGGATCAAAGAGCTTCTGTCAGTCCTAAAGTCATGACTTCACCTGTTTAGTCTTCAGGAAAGTTTGCAGTTTGAAGACATTTGCTTTTCAGATTGCAGCATTACTCAGTGCAGTGGGTAGTGAGGCTCAGATATGGTTAAGATATGCGACTATCTGCACTCTGTATAACTGAGTCATCTGAGATAACTGCTAACAAGGGTTCATTACTTTAATTAGCTGCTTAAATCCCACATTTTCCACCATGCTTACTGGCATCATGATTTTTAAAAAATAAAGCATGATGTTGCCTTTGTGCTCTCACTGTCTGTATTTGTTGTAAAGCATGGAGCTGGAGAAAGTGGACCCTGTGGTCTGTGGTCGTTTCAGGAGGACCAGCAGCACCTGTTTGGATCTGAGACTGTGAAGTCTTACATTGTGCTCTAAAGGATGGTCCTGCTTCACACGTTAAAACACTTCACTATTATTACCATCTTTGTGGGAACATGCTTTGACACAGTTTGCGGCGCAGTTTCTCTGCTTCTTGTCGGACTTTAAACAGCCAAAATATCTCCACAACCCAAAGTCCTCTGACCTGTTTTTTCAAAAATGTCCTCGTCTTTTGAGCCTCAAGCTGTGTCCGTTGCCAAGTCTTCTATAGTAATGCTGTCCCTCGGGTTTTCCCTCTTTATTTCTCTTTTATCTCGCTCGCTCTCCTGAGATGTGGTAAGTGCTGCTGCAGAAGGTCAAACACTAGCACGTGTCCTGCTGCCAGCTGCTAGCATAGCTCCACCCAACAAAGATGGCTGCAGCTCTTTTCCAGCCATGTGATTGGTTCGACCAGGGCTTTTCTTCATTATGATTGGCTTTTCGCATTTTTGTTAAACCATGAATGGTGTGAGTTCTATTGACGTAATAACGACTGTGTCTTAAATCACTATCGAGCAAAAGTACTATTGCAATAATTATCGTTATTGTTTTATCACCCAACTCTACTTTAAATAGTGCTGCATGTCATCTCTCTTCTTAATAGTTAACATGAAACATATAGGAATCATGTATTGCACCTTGTGAAAGTATTCATACCACTTGAACTTTTCCACATTTTGTCATGTTTAAACCACAAATGTAAATGTATTTTACTGAGATTTTATGTGATAGACAAACAAATCTTAGTGCATAATTGCGAAGTGGAAAGAAAATGATTTATGGTTTTCAAATTTTTTACGAATAAAAATCTGAAAAGTGTAGTGTTCATATGTATTCAACCCCTTTTATTCTAATATCCCTAAATAAAATCTACTGCAATCAGTTGTTTTCAAAAGTCACCCAAATAAAAAATACAGTCCACCTGTGTGTAATTTAAGTATTAATACAGCTGTTCTGTAAAGGCCTCAGAGGTTTGTTAGAAAAAAATTAGTGAACAAACAGCATCATGAAGCCCAAGGAACACACCAGGCAGGTCAGGGATAAAGTTGTGGAGAAGTTAAATGTGGTGTTAGTTATAAAAGAATATCCTCAGTTTTAAATATCTCACATAGCACTGTTCAATCCATCATCTGAAAATGGAAAGAGTATGGCCCAGCTGCAAACCTAGCATGACATGGCCATCCACCTAAACTGACAGGCCAGGCACGGAGAGCAGTAATCAGAGAAACAGCCAAGAGGCCTGTGGTAACTCTTGAGGAGCTGCAGAGATCCACAGCTCAGGTGGGAGAATCTGTCCACAGGACAACTATTAGTCATGCACTCCACAAATCTTTATGGAAGAGTGGCAAGAAGGCAGCCATTGTTGAAAGAAAACTGTAAGAAGTCCTGTTTGCAGTTTGCTACAAGCCATGTGGAGGATACAGCAAACATGTGGAAGAAGGTGTTCTGTTCATTTGAAACCAAAATTGAACTTTTTTGCCTGAGTGCTGTGTGTGGTGGAAAACTAACACTGCACACCACCCTGAACACCATCCCCACCGTGAAACATGGTGGTGGCAGCATCATGCTGTGGGAATGCTTTTCTTCAACAGGCACAGGGAAGTTTGTCAGGGTTGATGGGAAGATGGATGGAGCCAAATACAGGGCAATCTTGGATAAAAACTTGTCAGAGTTAGCAAAAAACTCGAGGATGGGGTGGAGGTTCACCTTCCAGCAGCACAACAAACCTAAATATACAGCCAGCGCTAGAATAGAATGGTTTAGATCAAAGCATTGTAATGTGTTAGTATGGCCCAGTCAAAGTCCAGACCTAAATCCAATTGTAAATCTGTGGCAACACTTAAAAATTGCTCCTCACAACACTCTCAATCTGCTGCTGTACTTGCAGCAAAAGGTGGTTCTACAATGTATTTACTCACGGGGGCTAAATACATATGCACACCACACTTTTCAGATTTTTATTTGTAAAAAATTTTTGAAAATTATGAATCCTTTTCCTCCACTTCACAATTATGCACTACTTTGTGTTGGCCTATTATATAAATTCCCATTATAGCATTTACTGTGGACAAAGTGTGGAAAAGTTCAAGGGGTATCAATACTATCACAAAGATCTCTATGCAAACAAACCAGCATAAAAAGTGTTAATTGTTTTCTCTGACAAGTGTTTATTGATGTCATCCTGTCTTTCACATGGGTCTTTTGTCTTTGTTTAGTATTTGTGGAACAGTCCTGTTTGCCTTTCACACCTGAATGCATCATGTCCAGAAAGCTCACAAACACTCTTGTCAGCCCTATCTGCTGTGTGCCCAAGTGATTGCTGTAATCTTTCTCATTCAGCTGAGGCTCATTTGTATGGGTGGTGGCATTGATCTGTAGTCGCATCTATGTGTACACCACCTCTTCATCTAAAAACATTCAGGCAGGAGTGAATCGTGTTGAAATGTCACTCATAACTCATAACTGGAGGGATTATGGGCACTTTGAATACACAAAACCAAGTTTACAGTATGATAAATACTTTATTCTATATGATTTCAACTGCTGTTACAGCATCTGTAAAAACAACAGGATTTCTAAATTAACAAAGCTAGCAGAATTTTAAGTGACATTTAGGAATGTTAAAATTAAAGAGCAAATGACTCTACCAGACAGACAATATTGCATTATAAAGGGTTATTGCCTATAGTATGAAAGATTTCCTGTAGCTGCCATTGGGGCAGCAGAGCTGAATCAGTCTGTTAGAGAATGCTCTCAGCTGCCTGTCCAGTAAGTGATACAGAGGGTGGCCAGGATTATCCATGATGGATAACAGTTTGTTAAGTAACCTCCTCTCCACCACAGCTTCAAATCTGAAATGAGTGAAATGTATGAACTAACAAAAGCTGTTTTATGGAGGACAGTCATGGAAAGTTAAAGTCATACTTTAAGCTAAAATTGAATGAAATTTATAAAAGTTAAAGAGGAGCCGGAACAGCCATCACCAAAAAAAATCAAATTTGTGGCATAAAAATCCAAAATGAATCTCCTAAATGATACAGTCAGTTCTGCCATTTCCTGGTTATGACCCTCGGTTCCTAAAATCAGTTGCTCTATTGCCTGTCTTTCTCTGGTAAGAGCAGGAGCCTCTGTCAGCAGATTCTCACCCCTCATAGTGAACAGACATCCATCTCACTCGACAGCTGCTGTCCAGTCAGCTTGGTCTGAGTGACTGAATAGGGGAAAACAAGCTTTCCTTCTCTTTTCACTCAGTTCCCTTGGGTTACTTACTGCCACTGTAGAGACATGCTTTTCCACCTAGCTTCTCACAGGTTAAGGGAAATTAAATCACATCTGAAACTATCGTGTTTTTGCATATTTTTGACCCTGTCTTTAAACAGGAGCAGAAATGACAAATAGGCAATTTTTCTTAACAAGTTCTGCTGCTAATTTTCATTTAATATTTTCAGTTATAACAATGGATGGCAAAAATAATTTAAGATTAAGTTTTAGGGGGTTATTAGTGTTACACATGACTGAGATTATTTCATTACAGATCGTAAAGGTAAAAAGTTTTTACAGTCCACTAATAAACTAAGGGTACAACAAACCACACAATAATTAACACATATATTAATTATTCAACCAATATAGAAGAAGAACATTATGGAAAAGTTTAAATTAGTTTTGGATAATGTGTGGTATTAGTTGCACTAACATAAAGAAGGTTTAAAAAACACACAGTACACACTGTGAAACAGATTGAGCAAATCATTGCCTGCATTTCAATATTCATCACTTAGTTGGCTACAAAACATTGCTCAAATTTTAATAAATTAATTATTGTAAAAGTAGAACAGTGAAATTTTATCGCACTGTGCACCTCTGCCTTGTTTTCACCAGAGCTCTCTCGCATCCACTGTACACACTGCTCTTTCTCAGTCTGCAGCCCTTCATCTCCTTAGCTCTATTCCACAGGTCTAAAATGGGTCTGATTTAGATAATGTGCCCCGGATTCCACTCTGTACTTGCTTGGATTAGTTTGCCATACCTCTACCTTGATCAGTTCCTCTGCTACTCTGTATAGACAGCAACCCACCTGGTTCTGCACACTGTTGAGACACGCTCTGCTGCGGCTCAGTATCCCTTCACGACCCATTAAACTCTGCAATAATTATTTATCTTTAATCTAAGTACAGTGTCTATCAGTGTCATCCAGCTAGCGCTGGCTCATGGAATAGCAGCCTTCATATCAAAATGCCTTGTTGCAAGGTAGTCAAGCATGTGAAGACTGTTGAACACAGCATTTTATATTAATTTCCATAGAAGTCAAATTAGTTAGTTAACAAGTTATGAAGGAAAAAGAAAAAAAAGAAGTAAAGAAAAAAGAATAAATAAAAATTAGAAAATAAATAAATAAATAAACTAAAAAAAAAAGCGGGGGTGGAGAAAGAAACAAAGAAAGAAAATGGGGGCTACATTGTTGTGACACACCTGACCGACCTGGGTTTCACAATAAATGCAGAGAAGAGTGTGCTGTCTCCAATACAGCATATAACTTTGGTTTGTCCCTGAACTCAATCTTCTTCACAGCCCCATCTCTCAGAGGAAAGAGTGAGGGTCTTGAGAGGGTGCCTCAGTCATTTTTGCACGCACAAAGTGATCCCATTCAGGGCATGCCTCCATTTGCTGGACTTAATGGCATCAGCCATCCTTGTAGTTCAGCTCAGCCAGCTGTACATGAGAGATTTTCAGTGCTAGGTAGCCTCTTTCAGACTAAGACCAATGCGTCATGTCATACCAAGAATAGCAGTCACTGTGGAATGCACTGTGGCACTGCGCCATTGGTGTCATCCCGATTTCCCGTCACAAGGGGTGCCGATGGGCACCATCCAGTCACGGAAACTGGTCACTACAGATGTGAGTCTGTTCAGTTGGGGCAGCATGCACGTGGGGCGTGCTGTGAAAGGTCTTTGGAGCAGCGCTCTCCAGCAGCACATAAATCTAAATATCTGGAACTCCTTCTGGTGTTTCTCACCCTGAGGCACTTTCTCCCATTTCTCCGAGGACATCATGTCCTGATTAAAATGGACAATACGATGACAGTGGCTTACAGTATATCAATTGTCAGGAGGGTCTGTGCTCATGCCAGTTGCATATACTGGCATGTAGACTGGCCCTGTGGAGTGTGTTTTCTGTCGCTGAGAGCTACACATGTTTCAGGGACTCTAAACCTGGGAGCGGATCTGCTGTCCAGAGGCATGGAGACTGGACTCTGCATCCAGTCATTTTAGAGCAGCTGTGGGTGCTTTACAGTCGGGCTGCAGTGGATCTGTTCACGTCATAGGAAAATGCGCAATGCGAGCTTTTCTTCTCCCTGCGCAATCGAGACACGCCTCTCGGAGTGGATGCGCTTGTGCATGTCTGGCCACCTGTCCTGCTGTATGTGTCCCCCCTCTGGCTCTGATATCCCCAACTCTAGCCAGAGTGAGGGAGCATTGCCACACTTTGATTTTAATATCAAATGTGATGCATTGTGATGCCAATGTGATGCATTGGCTGGTAGAGGTATATCAACTTCTGCACGGGCAGCCATGGCAACTTGCTCTGCACAGGGACATGCTGTCCCCTATGTTTCCAGACAGCTGACACCCCCATAGGACTTAGCTGTGGTTCTGGAGGGGCTCTCTCGCCCTCCGTTTGAACCTCTACAGAAGTTGGATTTTAAAAATCTCTCTTTGAAGGCACTGTTGTTGCTGGCTTTAGCTTCTGCTAAGCGAGTGAGTGACATTCATGCATTGTCAGCACACCCTTCATGCATTGAGTTTGCCCTAGGGCAGGTCAGAGTGGCACTGAAGCCCAACCCAGCCTTTGTGCTTAAGGTGGCAGACTCATCTGTGCCTATTATTTTGGCAGCGATTTCCTCGCCTCCTTTTTTTTTTCACCCAAAGAACAAAGGTTGCACATGCTGTGTCCTGTTCGTGCTTTGCATGCTTACTTGGACAGGACCAAGGGTTTTAATTTCTTGGTTCCTCACATTGGATTGTGAAGACAATTGCTCTGGATTATGCAGGCCAGGGGCTGCATGCCCCTGTGGGCTTGCAAGCTCACTCTACTCACGGAATGGCATCATCCTGGACCCTAGTTAAAGGGTTAGCAACCCTTCTTGCTAGGGCGAAGCAAGAAGAGGTACTTTTTTTGACTAACGATTGCGTCATAGCACAAGCTATTTAACGGAAGGTGGATCAGCGTGATGCAGGCGTTCCAATCACTAGCCTGTCAAGATTGCCGTAATTAGATAAATGCTTCTGAGGCATACGCAGGTAGGTGCATCCCATGGTGAGACAACTCACTCATGCTACTTCTGAGAACGGAGGTAACGCCAGTAACCAGAAGTTTCTTAAGTAACGCTAATGCAGCATTACACCTCAGCTATTGTATCTGAGTTCTCAGGGTGGACTTCTGGATATTGTCATGTCTGCTTTTGTCAGCAAAAATGGAGATGAATTTTCAGTGTGAGGATTCATTTGAGTCATGCTTCAGTAATAATGATAACTGCTGTGTAGCCAAAATTAAAACAGGAACTAAATGAGAAGCTGAGAGGATTCTTTGTTTTAAAACCCTCTTCTATGGAAGTGTGTGTGTGGCTGCTCTGAGGGGTATTTGTTGTCAGCATTTTTCTCAGATCATAACCTCAATTATACCAGTCTTTTCTTTGTATGAGCTCAGACTTGGCAGATAAAATGTGATTCTGTTTTAAAAATTATACTGAAACACTACAGACTGTTGGTAATATGTGAACCTCTCGACAGAGTAATAATCATGTTCTGTCAACATACTTTATACGATTCACTGACTTGTCATCAAGCTTTCAACACTGCTGTTCTGAGTTCAATATATTGAGATGGGTGTGGGGGTGGGTGGTGGTTTTTGTTTGTTTATTTGTTTGTTTTCTCTAGTCTTGTGCCATAAGCTTTAGTGCACTGACAAGCACGAAAAACCACTGCAGAAGGTTTGTGTCTGCTTTCTAGCAGCTCAGGTTTAGCCTCATCACTGTCAGCCCAGTGAAATACCAAAGTGTCATTAAGCCATTTTTGGATGGCTCACTCTGCTCACTGTGACATTTACGTCTCAGTGGTGGTTCATCAGCCCCAAAGACAGGCTTTATATTTTTTCCTATTCCTCTCAGTATGTTTCATGATAGTATTGAAAGACAGTGACGATGGATGGATGGATGGATTCATTCATTCATTCATTCATTCATTCTTGATCCTGAAGGCAATTTAGGCATCCAGTAGCTTTTAAAATACAATTTGCCATACATAAATAATATATTGTAGAAGCATTGTGAAAAAAATGATTTTTTAAGTAATAGTCTTATGTTACTCACTAAAGACATCTGCTCCTGTTACAGGATATTTGCATTGTATGCTATTTGGCTTTATTAAGCTTTCATTCTGATGTAGCCATCAAGTGTTTTTTGTTTCATTATTATTATTATTATTGTTGTATGAGTGAAGATATACTGTATTTTCTGATGTAAACTCACTGCCCTCTCTCCTAGACATCTCCATACCTCCACAGGTATGTCATCAGGACCAACTGCCTTTCCACTCTTCATCCTCTTCATTGCTGCCCTCACTTTCTCTTTACTAATACTCTGCAC
>VUQH01088099.1:0-33854 GCA_015106775.1 Etroplus canarensis
TATCCTCTCTCCTTCCTGCAGTTTTAGTTGTAACAAGCCATTTATTTTGTGGAAATTGACAGACGCTTTAATTTCCCTAGGAAATTTTTATATACTTTATAAATCCAAATCACTTTATGCTTTGCAATTGCCAGCGATTTGTGCAACACCAATGTCAGTCAAAAGGATGACGTTAGCCACATCTCGTAAGAGATTGAGCCTTATCTATTAACAGCAGCAATATTAGCAGCTCAGATTCATCACTGAAAGGGAAAAATTGGACCCAAATTTCCACATAATTAATTTTCCATTAAAGAATGTACACTCTCCAACTCACCAACCGGAGAGACAAATGAGTTCGTTTTTTCCGATTAAATATGCTCTACAGTGGGAGGGCGGAGTATGAGCTATATGGCAGTCGAAGGATGCAAAACACACAATTGCAGCAGGCCCGCTGTTGTTCAAGTAAGGATGAAGACAGATACCTTACTGCCTTCCCCTAATGGCTACACTGATGTGCTCCATTTGCTTTAAAATCCAAGTGTATGCACTGGACTGGCACATATTGTGGGTTTACTCAGATGTTTTTTGGGGGGTGTTTTTGCGCATGTTGGCACGTATTTGGATAGACTTACGATGCTTTAGTGGAGTATTGATATTTATGAATTTCTGCATGTTTCTACATGGATACGTTCATATGACTCCCTTCTTTCATCTGCCATCGTACTCTCTCAGACTGATGCTAAAAACACTAACCCTTGCATTTGTTACTTCTGGGCTGCACTAATGTAGTTCCTTATTACTGAGCTGCCCTAAAAGCTCCATGAAAAGCTTTCAGCTGATCTGAAACACTGCAGCAAGAGTACTACTAGGAAGTAGAAAGAGAGATCATATTTCTCCCAGATTGGCCTCTCTTCATTGACTCGCTATTAAATCCAAAAAGGAATATAAACTCTTTCTCATGAAGTCCTAAAGACCTCCCAGTACCATGTTCTTTCAAAAGAGCACTTTGATCTCAGAGTCATGCGTACTTGTTTCTAAAAGTAGAATGGGAGGCAGAACTTTTAACTATAAAGCTAATCTCCTGTGGAACCAGGTCCCAGTTTGGGTTCCACAGGAGATCCTCCCTACTTTTAATATTAGGCTTTCCAGATCTTTGCTTTCTGATAAAGCTAATACTTAGGGCTGGATCAGGTGGCCCTGAACCATCCTTTAGTTATGATGCTACGGACTCTGCTGGGGGACTTCTCATGATGAATTAAGCACTTTTCTCCGCTCTCCTCTTTTCACTACCCATGTGAGTATATGCCACCCTTGCAGGTCATTAGCGTTTGTCTCCTCTCCCCTGCAGTTTGTGTTGTTGTTCATGGTCCCCTTCATCCTTCAGCAGTCCCAGCAGATGGCTCCCCCTCCCTGACCCTGGTTCTGCTGGAGGTCTCTTCCTGTTAAAAGGGAGTTTTTCCTCCCCATCTTCACTAAATACTTGCTCTTAGGGGATTGTTTCATTGTTGGGACTTTCACTCCAATTTTATGGAGTGTTGTAGAATTATGAACACACCTGCCATCAATTACAGTGACTCTGATTAACCCCAAATAAAGTTCAGCTGCCCTCATAGAATTTTCCTGACAGTTACTCAGTTGCACCCTACAGCAAAAGCCATGGTTCACAGAGAGCTGACAAAGCATCAAAGGGATCTTTTTGTTCAAGTAATCAGTCAGGAGAAGGGGGGAAAAATTCCACAGCATTACATATACTATGGAAACAGTGAAGTGAAGTGAACCATGAAAAGTGTGGACAGTCATCAAGAAGTGGAGAAAATATGGAACCACAGTGACATTAGTGAGAACTGGACGCCCCTCCAAAATTGCTGAAAAGAAAAGACATAAACTGGTCAGGGAGGCTGCCAAAAGGTCTACGGCATCACTGAAGGAGCTGCAGGAATTTCTGGCAAGTACTGGTTGTGTTGTACATGTGAAACAATCCTCTGCATTTTCCATGTTTGGACTATGGGGTAGGGTCACAAGCTGGAATGTTCTTCTTATAAAAAATCATCCAGGCCCAGCTAAATTTTGCAAAACATGTGGTCTCCTGAAACTATGTGGGAAAATGTGTTATAGTCTGAACTTTTTGGTCACGATTCCTAAAGGTATGCTTGGTGCATAAACAACATGCACATCACCAGAAAACACCATGTCCACGGTGAAGCATGGTGGTGTTAGCATCATGCTTTGAGGTTGTTTTTCTTCAAAAGGAACTGGGGCTTTATTCAAGGTGGAGGGCCTTACTAACAGTTCCAGATAGCAGTCAGTTTGGGCCCAAAACCTTCAGATGTCTGCTAGAAAGCTGAAGGTAAGCGAAATTTCACCTTACAGCACAACAATGACCCCAAGCATCTATCCAAATCAACAAAAGAATGAAGAAAATTAATGTTTTGGAATGGCCCAGCCAGAGCCCAGACCTATATCCAACTGAAACCTGAAGAGGGCTGTGCACAAGAGATGCCCTCACAATCCAACAGGTTCAGGGGTGAGTTCACTTTCTATATGCACTGTGTCAGTTCTGGTGACATCCCTCTTGCTGCCCAGGTGGGCTCCCCAGAGTTTGAGAATGCATATTTTGTGCAGGTTTAAAACATCGCAGCATCAGTGGCTTGCACTTGCATTAATGATCATGGCGTCTGAAGCTAAAAAAATATATATACTTGTGATTTACCTCCTTTGATTGGGTTTCTCTCTCATTCAGTTCAATTTGGTTTATCACCCCCTTTCAAATTTCAATTAGTGCCTTTTTAAGCAGCAATACCAGATATTTCTAGACAGTGCACTCCATGCCGTTTGCTGTTAAGTCAGTAAGCACCTGCACGTGAATGGATAATGAAGTGTTATGTGCTTCAACAGAAATCACATGAAATCAGGAAAACGTTTTTCATTTTCTATGAACCTCACAAAAGCTGCAACATATCAAACACTCATCTCAAATGAGTGTGCAGCACATAAATAGACGCTGAAGAGTGAGAGTAGGTGAGCCCAGGATGCAAATGTAACCGCGTTAGAGATGATGATATGCAGAGCGTTGGCAGACTTTGTCATCTGCTCTGCTTCTCTGTTTCCTCTGTGAGATACGCCCACTCACATCCTATTCAGCTTTGACCTTGAGAAATATTCAACTTGGAGAGAAGACAAGCAAATTGGTGGGTACGTGTGTCAATTAATTTTGCTGGATAGTACACTTATAAGTGCAAAAGAAGAACAAATCTCCTTGCATAATTTGCCAGCAGAACCTGCCTTGTTTTCTGTGGTTGGAGCGGTGGCTCACACAGCGCCGGTTAGACGATAGATTGCTCTGATAGAGTCACGGTGGCAGCCTTGCCGGTTGTTTAAAGGGCCATTCGGATGCAATCTGAGAGATTTCAGCCTGGATTTATGCCTCCCCTATTGCCGGGGCTCCTCACTCTGGAGCTATGGTAAATGGGAATGAATTATTGTGTCAGCAAGCAGACTCTCCATTCTCCCTCCCAGCCAACCAGGCCCTGAGCTGAGCAGTCTGGCTTGTGCTGTGCATTTCATTAGCACTCTGCAGCACCTCACCTGCAAGTGTGAAGCCCATTAACACTGTTATTAGAGGAATTCAGTTCATGTCATGTACAGGACAGAGGCGTCCACTTAGGGACAAAAAAAAACCCCACAGCAGCTTTTATTCCAGGGGTGATTCTAAGATCAGGGCTTAGGGAGGCTTAGCCCCAATCTGTCTTTTGACATTGTCTTATGATACATTTTTAAAACAATATTACTTAATGAGTTGGTGATGATGATAATAATAATAATACTGCATTAATGACGTTTGTCCCCGGTAGCGTAGTGGTTTGCACATTTGCCTTTGATGTGAAAATTCCCTGGTTTGATTCCAGGTGGGGACACAAGCCCCTTTCACCATGGAGGGATGTGTCAGGAAGGGCATCCGGCGTAAAACCTCTGCCAAATTAACCAATGTGGATTAGTCTGCTGTGGCGACCCCTTGGTGGAGAATACAAGGGAGCAGCTGAAAGACACACACTGCATTAATGCCTTTTAGTAAAATGAATAAAGAAAACCAGCCACAGGGGCCCACAAGCCAGTGTACTCCTAGTGCTGGACCCAAGCCCGGGTAAATGGGGAGGGTTGTGTCAGGAAGGGCATCTGGCATAAAATCTTTGCCAAATCAATATGCAGATTCATAACAGAACTTCCATACTGGCTTGGTCGCGGCCCGGGTTAACAACGACCGCCTTCAGTATCGTTAGCCAACAGGGTGCTGGTGGAAACTACGCTACAGTTGGCTGAAGACAAAGGAGGAGGAGAGCGGGGAAAGTGTGTTAGGAGGCAGAGAGAGAGAAGGCATGGATGTAGTGAAGGAGGACGTGCAGAGGGTTGGTGTGAGGGAAGAGGATGCAAGGGATAGGGTGAGATGGAGGCAGATGATCCGCTGTGGCGACCCCTAACGGGAGCAGCCGAAAGAAGAAGGAGAGAGTAAAGGGTGCTGAATACATATGAACACCACACTTTTCAGATTTTTTTTCTTGTAAAAAATGTTGAAAACCATTAATCATTTTCATTCCACTTCACAATTATTCTCTACTTTGTGTCAGTCTATCACATAAAATCCCCAAAAATACATTTATGTTTGAGGTTGTAACAAAATATGGAAAAGTATGGAAAAGGCACTGTATCTGTCCTCATAAACACACACAATTGTTTTTTTAATTTCAAGTTTGACGGTCACATTAACACACCCCAACATGAAGCTACTTCTGAACTCTCGATATCTTTTGACTGGAAATGTGGAGGCATCAGGTTTTCAGGTTGTACGTCTGTCTGTCCATTCGTTACAAAACTTATCACTACAGGAGCTGACTTGTGCGCTGGATCTTTACCAAACTTTGTGTGGTTAATACCTGTGATGGGTAGACGATCTGATAACATTTATGAGATTGTGGGGTCAAAGTTCAGGGTCACACAGTGTTACTCGTGAAATTCTTTTTACCATCAGAGGAGCTTACTAGGCTGCTGGATCCTAGCCAAATTTTTTTATACATAATTACTATGATGGGTTGAAAAATTGATACAAATTTTTACATCAAAGGGTCAAAGATTTTAGGTAGAAGCATACCAGCTGAGTTCTAGGCATTTGATTTTTTTATAAACAAACAAGAATGACTGTAAATAATGTTTTCATATTTCCAACTGTTCAGACACCATCTGGAGTTTCAGTTTTTAAAAATAATTTTTAAAGAAGCATAGATGGGTTTGTATTTCTTAAGAACTTTTTCCACTTTAATATGCTGCTGATGTCATAAACCACCACATTTAAACTATATACTGAACAGACCAATATCCCAGCATTTCTGATCAGCAGTGCCCACTTAAAAATTATTAGTGTTAGAAAGTGGGGCCCAGTTCTGTTGCAGTTACCACTGGTGTCTCTGTAGTGTTGAGATTGAATTGTTATCGCTATTGAATTTATTGCAGAGCAGGAACTTTGGCCTCAGCATTGAAAGGCTTTATTCATTTTGACTGAAGGCCATCACCCTCTGTGAGTATGAGGAATAAACAGAGGAGAAACAGCAGTCTCTCAGGACACTGGTTGAGGCATATTTAATTGAACAGATTCATTCAAACAGCAGTTTGACAAAGAGAACATGACTGTCTTATACACCTTCATGTTAAAGAGTATCTGGTGCTCTGTCGAGTTGTTCACATACACTGATCCAACATTATATCTTGTAACAACATTTCACATTGTTCCGTGTATGAAGCAGAATCTAGTTGCAGCGGTTACAGTTGTATAAAGAGAAATATTAGTTTGGGGTTTTTTGTTATTTTCATTGTACTGTTTGTGCTGATGCGTACTAATACATGTACATTTGTTCTTGAACCATGATGCTGCCTAAACAATGGGTAAACTGCCTGCCTTAGCATCACTTTAGACAAAGGCGTGCAATGCAGTTCAATGCACCAAAGCATCGTCATGTTCCGCCACCCAACTCACACAATAAGAACTGAACAAATGTGACTCGAACAGGAAACAGAGGCTGTTTGCCTTCTAAGCAAAACACTGAACAAAATCAAATCCAAGGGGTCACAATTTGCAGGTAGTTATGAAACTGAAGTCTACTGAATTTTGGCTTTGTGGCGTTAAGCATAGTCAACAGTTTTCTGTGGACACTCGTGTTCCCTGGCTACTTGACTGCTCATCACTGCTTTCCAGCAGTCTGAGCTGCAAATAATGTCCAGGTGTTTGAGAGCTGCGGTTTGTTGTTGTGTGCCTTTGACACGTGATTAATGTCTGTATGTGGTGGTGAATGTAAATCTGTGTGTGTGTGTGGTTTAGCAGCATATATGGCTTCAGATCTATAATTGATGAGCCCAGCATGAAGACACATGCATAGGCAGCACCTCACTGTCCGCTGTCTCTCTCTCTCTCTCTCTCTCTCTCACACACACTTACCCTGAATAATTGATGAGTGCTGAGCTCACTCTTTTAGTCTCTCTTAGCCTGTCCACTCTCTTTCTCTGTTGCTTTTTCTGTTGTCTATGTATTTTCCAAAATTCTCTTCCCTTATTTGCATCTCTCTTATTTTGCGATCTGACTTAATTTTTCTCCTGTCTCTCCTGCTCCCTCACCCATCTCCCCTCCGCCACCCTTTCCGCGACTTCTCTTGGGACGGTCCCGTAGGGTTCAACCCGATGTGGGAGGAGACTCTGGTGTTCACGGTCCACATGCCCGAGCTGGCCTTGATTCGTTTTCTCGTGTGGGATCATGACCCCATCGGCCAGGACTTCATCGGCCAGCGCACCATTGCCTTTAACAGCATGATGCCGGGTAAGACATGGTGAAGCCCCTGACTCTGGATGGAACTGACACCCGTGACTTGTTTTTGTGATGACCTCTGAGGCTTTACTGCTGCATTTTGTTTATCGTGTTCTGGTGATATCATGTCGTTAGAAAAGGACTTCAATTTGAAAAGGGCACAGTGAAGGTTTATTAAAAATCTTACATGTAGCATTGTTCTCTTCTCTACTATGATGTGTATGATACAGCCTAATCAATTTAAAGTTTCCTCTCGAGTTCCGTAATCATCGTATATTTCAGTTGTTTAATCCAATGCCAGTGATATGGGTTATATAACCTTGAATTTGCCCCTGGCTGCTGAGTCATACGGCTGAAGCTAAGAGAGTCCAGGCTTCTACAAGGTTGAATTTTTAAAAAAGTAACATTTACATTAAAAACTATTTTTCATTTTAACTCATCAGAATTTTGCTAAGTAAAATAATATCCCAACAACTGTCTTGAAAGTCAACACTAATTACAAGTAACAATAATTTTGCAAATCAGTATGATAGCTGACCTGTGGTATGTTATCCAGTGTCAGAATAATTATTTATTATGATGGGGTACGGCTGTTATAAATGTATGTAAATATACGTACATTTACACAGCTTAGTGAGGCTCACATGGATCCTGCATCTCTTTTAATCCATGTGAAGCTGCAGGTTTTGTCAAACAAGGATTACAATCTGGTTAATCCTATTATAAACCTTATACGGAGTACATGAACTATACCTTATCTGATGTTGTAGTGGAGAATTGTGAAAAAATTGTCATTGACAGTTCAGAAGATGCATTATGTTTAGTGTTGTAATTAAAAGGCTGTTTTACTTGCTTCTGTAACCATGTTTCAAAAGAAAAAAATGCACAAGCGTTCCCAGAACCCTCAGTCCCACAACCTACACTGAGTTTTGAGCCCTGGTTAACTTTCTATGTCACCTAAAGTGCAGGTCACCTCTGAATAAAAGTAATATGAGCATTGGATCTGTCAAGTATTGAGTGATACCTAATATTAAAGGGACTTTGGTCTAGACCAAAAAAAGGGATTTATCATTCAGAAATGGCTAAAGCTAAAAATAACAACTTGTTTTATTTAGGAGGAGCTACTGAATGAAGACAGGACCAAGTGGGAAATCTTACTGGTATTATTAGTATTGAGGGGTACCATAGCTTACAGTGCTGTCCTATTATCTAAAGACTTGTTAGCTGGGGTCTGTGCTGTAATGGGGTTTTGTTATAGATACTCCAGATGAATAGTATGGGTTCCAAATACAGAGTACAATGATCTGATTGATGTTGCTTCAGTGCCCTTGGAACGGAGTCTCTGGTTAGAATATAAAACACAGTTGCAGAAAAATCCATCACATGGATTGATCCTAATTAATTCATCAGGTATTCGTCCAACCATTTCCATGCGCACCTTTGCGTTTGAGTCACTGACAGTGCAGCTGTCTCTGTGATGTTTGTTTGCAGGTTATCGCCATGTGTACTTGGAAGGTATGGAAGAGGCTTCCATCTTTGTTCATGTGGCTGTGAATGACATCACTGGTAAGGTAGGTACTGCTGAGTGGAGCCAGCTGAAATCTGTGAAATGTGGTCGTCTTTGTGCTAAAACTGAAACTTGGATAAAAGCTTTATGTATTTAAAGGTTTTCCAGATGTGTGTCTATGAAGATACTTGAGTTGTAGTACCAGTACCAAAAAAAAACAATGCAATATCTATTTTGGAGTTATAATAGTAAATTATTAGTTTTCTACAGACAGTTATTTGCATTTTTTAATAAAATTTCTCCACCATGAAATATCAGCACATAAAAACAGATGACATACAGGTTTGTCAAATAACTTGCCACTGATTCTGATGAGGAACTTTCTAATAAAAGAATAAAACACAATCATCAGTGCCTGCTTTAGTAAATTGTTTTGGGTTTTTTTTTAAGTCCAAACTTGAGGTAAGCTGAAAGTCATATTTGTGGATGAGTAGTTTACAGTGTATTCACACACACGCAATATATAAAGATATAAACATATAATATATAAACACTTGCTCTTCTGTTAAAGCCAGTATTTTTGTTCATAAGAATGCATTGCCTATTTTTTACAATGTTATGCATACGTCCTAACTTATGCAGTTGTTGCCGTCACCCCACCAGCTTTATTATTATTCACCCTTGAGCCTTTAGTTTTGATGTGCTCAGCTATCTCCAGCCATTTTAGAAATAGCCACTTTGTTGTCCACATTGTCCTTGCTTTGAACTTGCCTTTCTCAGCTGTTGCCATGTGCCTCCTGTTGTGAATCTTATCCTAACCCCCCCCCCACCCCACCTGTTCTTTTTTTTTTTCTTTTTCATTCTCCCCCTCTCTGATTTTCACTCTCTCCCTCTGTCTGTTTGTGATTTCAGTGGACCCTTCTTTTACCAAACGCTCCATTTAGAGGCAGGAAATATTTAGGAGCCCTGAAGCTGCCTCTCAAAACTCAGGTGTAGTGAGATCCAGTCGGCATCTTGCATGAGCCACACCCCTCACCCTCCTCAACGTGCACCTCCTCCCAAAAAGCAAGAAAATATTAGGCCAACTCATGCCTCACATGAGTTATGAAGGCTTAATCTACCTGCATTTCCATTGACACCCCTAAGTAGATCCAATGTCGCAAACCTACACAGCCAGAGCTGGACAGAGGAGGGAGAGAGATGTGAGTCAGGAAGTCTGCCATGCTGCAGTGACTTTGCTCTGTTTTTTTGCGGGGAGCTTTGTTTCAGCGCGCCGCACTGCAGGGGTATATAGTTCCATTGCCTTTGAGGATATTTGTTTCTCTTTATAACCCTACCCTATTTTTTAACTGCATCATTTGTTGCTATGTGACATTTCAATAGGCCAGTGACTCCATGGGTTACAGTTTGAATAGTTTTTAAAGGTACAGCTGTAGAAAATACGTGACAACATTGTATAGCTCTAAATCCACATTGACTAGACTCCTTCTGTTATTAAAATGTGACTTCATTAGTGTGCTAGACTAAGAGATAAATTAAGGTCGCTAGGCTACTGCAGGGCCAACACAGAGAGAGAAATGATGGTGCCAATGATGCTCTTTAAAAACCCCTGGCTATCTCCACTTCTTGACCTGAACTTCGCTCAGTACCAACACGCACGCCTATACACATACACACACACACACACACACACACACACACACACACACACACACATATAGCTCAAGAAAAGTTTGGGATCACTGGGAAATTGTCTTGTTTTCCATGGAAACACATGAAATTAGTCTGACTAGGAAGTATAGCAAATGAACAGGACTTGCTGACATTGTCAGAGTTAGAAATAATGCTTTTAATGGAAATGAGGAATCTGTTCTTCAAACTTTGCTTTCATTAAAAAAAACACCTTTTGCAGCAGTTACAGCCTGGCAGACCTTAGCCATTCTACCTGTCAATTTCACAAGGTAATGTACTGTATGCGTTGCTTCCTGGAGCATCTCCCACACGACTGTGCTGGCCACTCCATTAAAGCCAGAATTCTGGCTGTCTGCTTATTCTTTAAATATTTCTGACACATTATGGAGGTGTGTTTTAGGCCATTATCCTGTTGCAGGATAAAATTGGCCCCAGTCAAGTGCTGTCCACAGGGTATGGTATGGTGTTGCAAAATCTTGTGATAGCTTTCCTTCCTTAAGGTCCCTTCCACTCCTATTTCACCACCTCCAAAGCACCCCCAGACCATCATGCTGCCTTCACAATGCTTGACTGATGGTATTAAGCACTGTTCGTGTGTCTTTTCATGTGTTCAGCATCTCTCAAATATTTTATTTGATCCAAAGACCTCAAACTTGGACTCATTTGTCCTCGACACCTTCCAGTCTTTCAGAGTCCAGTGTCTGTCTTCTTTTGCCGATCTCAGCCTTTCCTTTTTGTTGCTCAGTCTGAGATATGGCTTTTTCTTGGCCATTCTGCTGACACTGGTGTGTGACAGGTAGCGTTTAGTGCAGCTGCCTCCCACTCCTTTTTCTGTCCTTGTTTGAGCCAGTTTGTGCTGCTCTCTGAAGGGAGTAGTTAACAGCATGGTAAGATATTTTAAGTTTCCTCACAATTTCTCACACTGGACAGCCTTTCTTTCTAAGCACAACAATATGGTTCTTTCTTTCTGGCCATTTTAAGCCTGTAAACAAAACAACTGCTGATGCTTCGGATACTAAACTAACCTAAACAATGCCATGCTCCTTTTTTGCTCCATTATCAGTTTTCTAATGGTCGATTAGCATTATAAAACGATTAACTTGGATTAGCAGCCATACCAGGATATTAATGCAGAGGACTGACAGTTGCTGATTATAAAAATGTAGATCATTCTTTAAATACCATCTGATTCATTTTAATTTTGTGAAATAGAAAAAAAAATTTGAAACAGATAAAATTGTATATGAATTGCATGAAAATGATTTTTTGTTTGGATAGCAATGACATTTGCAGTTGATCCCAATCTTTTGAGCAGGTGTGTGTGTGTGTGTGTGTCAGGCTTATACCTGTAACATGGCGGATGAGGTTTTCATCTCCCAAAAGCACCTCAAGTAGAGGACTCGTTAATCTCCTGTTAGTTTCGAATCCCTCTTAGCCACAATTTCTTGTCTTTTGTAACTCAGCCAAAGGCCTCTCTTTTTTCCTGTGTTTTTATTTGCACTTTTGGTAGATTTTTAGTCATCTCTTCAGCACAGTTGTAAGCAATCTGATTATTTGGATCTACTTCTTTGAGTATAGGTGCTTTTCCACCACAAGTTCCTGAAACTTCAATCTCACAGGTAGTAATAGCCATGAACTCTCCCAGGGCTCAGGTTTTGCGTTCCTTTATTGCATGGTGTTTTTTCTCTTCTAAAGTAGAGGAAAATCCCAGGAAAATTATGCGAATCATTCCACTGATAGATCAAAACCAAGATAGAAATTCTTTTAAAGTGTTGCCCTCTATAAGAATGGGCCAAAGATCCAAAGATTTCTGTTCTTCAGAAGATGTGATCTCCAGGCAGAGATCTGATTTAGCTTTTAAAGCTCTCTCTTTCTGGAAGTTTATTTAGACCCCGGTTCCTCTGGTGGAAATACTGGTAGAGAAACTGAGTTGCTGTGCTCAGTGGAAGCTTCCTGGGTTGGAAACGCACCTTTGTATGATAAATCTCCATGCTGTTGGGCATTTGTGTGAGCTGGTGCATTGTATGAGAGTGTCAAAGTTACAATCATTGTCATTGTCTCAGTGTACTCACCTGACCATTTTTGTCCCCGTCATTGTGAATTTTGACATTCCATGCAGTGTCTAAACACACAGGAAACATCCATGCAATGTTACATCCCTGACGTCTATGTAATCTGAATCTTAATCAAGAAGGTAAAGAGTTTGAATATCAGCTCTCAGTCACTGTACAGTATGTCTGAGTTCTGTTAGGGCGTGCCTGTCTATTAAAGAATGCATTTAGCTGTAGAAACAAACAGCCTTACTTTGACAGCTAGCTTCAAGCATGCATTGATCAAACTAATATTTTACCAATGGGACTTCATTTAGGTACTTAAAATGTCAAACACTTTGAATCCACATGGGATTCAAAGCGAGTCAGCATGGACTACAGCTGAATGATCAATTATTGTGATCTGTGAGTGATCATTCAAAAATGTTGTTACAAGTCGTTTTATAAATATTGGTATTTTGAATTTTTTTATTTTGTAAGCATGCTCACTGTACTAAATCTTCCTTCGTATCATTGCAACAATCAGTGTGGACCAGAAACAGCTGCAATATGGCAAACATTTTTTTTTCTTGGCAGATCTGAAAAAAAATTCATTCATTGTGTTTGACAATAATGTTTTGTTGTGTTTTTCTCAGGCCAGAGCAGCCAGCGGCATAAAAGGGCTTTTTCACAGAAACCCAAAGCAGGCTTCCCTCGACAGCCATGCTGCTGTACAGCACAGCCGTAAGCACCCGTTTGGGGCCCACCTCCTGCGCCGCACTGCCAGTGCACCTACCAAAGGTCAGCCCAAAATCAAGAAAGGCTTCCCAGAGATCGCCATCGACACCAAAGACTACAGCTCAGAGGGCGCTAGTGAGGAACGAGAGTCTGAGGACAGGGACAAGGCCTCTGCTGCAGCCTCTCACGAGTACACACCTCCACAACACCGCAACGGGGATTCACTGACATCCCACCAAACCAAGGGCCCCTGGGACCATCCTGACAGCAATGGGGCTTTTCACCCTGAGGAGGGTAAAGGTAAGAGCTCATTTTATGCTCAGCGACGACCCATGAGTGAGCCTCTCAAACGTGCCAGTCGGCTCCGCTTTCATGACCCACCGGACATGAAGCCAGGTGTGTTTGCCCGTGTTGCTCTTAACAGCTCAGGCAGGGTGGGGATGTCCTCCAACTGTATCACATGTGTAATTGGCTCAAAGGAGAGTCCGGAGGCTGAAAGAAAGGGTCAAGTTGAACAGAAGCAGGAATGCAAATCCAAACTCACAGATGGGGGGAGACCAAAGAAAAGTTATTACTCCTCCTCAGCTACGAGACAACCCCAGTCAGAACCTGTTGTCAAACCCCAGTCCTTCGCTGCTCAGCCAGACTTAACACAGGGTCCTCCCAAACCCAAGTCCTTCATGGAGGCCCAATTTCAATACTCACCCCAGGCTCTGCTTCGACCTATCCCTATTTCTAGATCCAAAGTCAGGCAAACACTTGGTGCCCAACATATCCGACATCAGCCGGCTAAATCATACAGGAATACCCGTTCCTGCAGCGTTCCCCGTAGACGCTCCCCCAACGCTGTTACACCTGCGCCAAGCATTACACCAGACTGCAAGACTAACCTCTGTTGGCAGCAGGCAACTCCCCCCAACTATGGCACTGTTTATGGCTCGGCACTTACCAAATTCACAAACAGTAATGTGAACGTAGGTCTCATGCTCAGTGACAGTAGCAGCTGCGACAGCTTTGGGAGTCTGAGCAGTTTGGAGTCTCTTCCTACGCTGCCCCCTCGTTCTGTACTTGACAGCCGAAAGAGAGCTGTGGGCACCCTGCAGCGAGAGATGAACGCCCTGTTTGCCCAGAAAATGGAAGAGTTGCGCCATAAGTCCCCCATGTTCTTTGCTGGTAAGATGTATATGAGGCAGGTGAGGAACTCACCTGGTAGCTAGTGTGCTGTAGATAAATTAGACCAACAATGTGGTGTACTATAGATAAAGACTCCCAGTTACCTTCTGTATTTAGATATTCAATCGCATCAGCTATAAGTGAGATCTTTGTCATCCGTCGTGTTTGTGATAAAATATAGTCCAATGGTACCCTGTCCATTGTTTCTTTCCAATGTTTTCAATTTAGAATTCAGTTTCTAGTTAGTTTTAGTTTTTGTACCTTTCATCAGTATCTTATCATTTGAGTTCATTCAAAATGTGCACATGTTCTTAAAATCCTGTTAAACTACCCACATGCTTGACAGATGAGAAGAGTGGTAAGTTTTTACCCCCGAAAAAAGTTATTTTATTTTAACCTAATTATTCTCATGTTTATAGTCAAAATCAACATAGATACAGAAACCCAAAGTGTACTTATATCCCAGCTAGTTCCATGTATCAAACTCTTTGGGAGACAGTTTAATTCAGTACCCCTTGGACTAAATAATTCCATATTAAAAGTACCTGCATCAGAATCAGAAACCTTTATTAATCCCAGGGGGAAATTGCTTGAGTTCCTTTACGGCTAAAATAGCATTGAATGCCTCCGGAAACTCGGAAGACAAGCAGGTTCAAACAATTCTTCATGCAATGGGGCAGCAATGATAACTGAACTGACATGTGGGAACAATCGTTTCTGACTGTCCAGAGGCTCATACACATAAGCTCAGTCAGCATCACATGAGACATAGCCTCATGAGAAACATCATTTAGTTGTAGCTGTAGCTATAGGCTCTGGCTCGCGATCTTCATTCTTATTCATCCCAAAGGAGCTGGATGACGTTGAGGTCAGGGCTCAGTCAAGTTCTTCCGCACCAAACTCAATCAATCATCCATATGGTCCTTGCTTTGTGCAACTGGTACACAGTCATGCTGAAACAGAAAGGATAGATAGATGGATGGATGGGTACTTTATTAATCCCAAAGGAAATTTCAGAGGGCCTTCCCCAAACTTTTCCCACTAAGCTAGACATGACGAATCGTTCAAAATGTCTTGGTAAGCTGGACCCCTAATATTTCCCCTTCACTGAAACTAAGGGGTGGAGAAAAATAACCTCAAAGCATTATCCCTCCTCCACCAAACTTTACTGCTGGAACAGTGCAGTCAGGCAGGTAACGTTCTCCTGGCATTCACCAAACTCAGGCTCATCTGTCAGACTGCCCGGTAGAAAAGCTTGATTCGTCGTCACTCCACAGATCAAATATCCTGTGCTCCAAAGTCCAGTATCAGTGAACTTGGCTACCCCATCTGATGCTTGCCATTGTGTTTGGTGATGCAGACTGATGCCATGAGGCTCCCAGCACACAGGTTTTGTGCTGAGAGGAGAGTGTGTTTGAAACTCTGCAGTTATTGAGTCAGCAGAGTGTTGGCGACCTTTACACACTATGCACATCAGCACTCAGTGACCCCGCTCCATAATTTCACATGATCTGGCACTTCGTGGCTGAGTTGCTTTGGTTCCTAAATGCTTCCACTTTGCAGTAATACCACTCACAGTTGAATGTGAAACATCTTGGAGGGAAGAAATTTCACCAGCTGACTTGTTGCAACAATGATATCCTATTACAGCACCATGCTTGAATTCAGTGAGCCCTTTAGAACACAAATGTTTGTAGAGGCAGACTACATGGAATACCACAGAAGATGGATAAAATGGATGATCACAGAGTTCTTGACTTAGTTGAGACAACTCCCTTCACAACATCTAGAGAAGTCAAGAACACACTAAACATGACTCCGATTGTCAAAGTCTACAATCGAGAGGCGCCTTAATGAATGCTACAAACGACTGGTTACAGATTAGCCAGATGAGCCAGCTAAAATCTTGCCGGGAAATACAACAAGTGTCCCAGATCTGGAAAAAAAAATCTTTGTAAAGATAAAATTAAGATGAACTTGTACCTGAATGTATGGAGAGAGAAAGGTATGGATAAGAAAAGTAACATCTTGTGATCCAAAGCACACCACACCATCTGTTTCATGGAGGCACTGTTTCAGCACGGGTGTGTATGACTGCCAATGGAACCAGGTCACTGGTGTTTATTAATGATATGACTGCTGATAGAAGTAGCAGGATAAGTTCTGAAGTGTACAGGGCTGTACTCTGGTCAGGTTCAGCTAAATGCTGCGGAACTGATTGAATAATGCTTCATAGTGCAAATGGACAATAACCCAAAACATGCTGTAAAAGTAACACAGCATTTGGTGATGTCTCTTTGCAGTCTATCTGTCTTCAGATAGACTGCAAAGGATTTTCATCCAAGCTTAAAAATAATCCTTATATTTAAAATTATGTTAGTTTGTCCATTTACTTTTGAGCCTCTGAAAATTGGGGACTTTGTATTAAAATGGCTGTAATTCCTAAACAGTTCTTTTATCAAACCCCTTGAATTAAACCCGAAAGTCTGCACTTCAGTCAATTACACCTGTTTGACTTACAAGCCACTGTGGTGGTGTACAGAGACACACTTACAAAAAAAAATGCCATTGTCCAAAACTTATAGAGCCAATTGGTTGTAGGTTTTGCATTAAATCATATGAAGCCCATTACTGGGCACAATTGTACTGAATAGACATCAGTGTTTATTCAGTTTCAGCACATGATCGACAGCAACTTGCTGATCGTTAGAAGTCACAAGATGCTGGCGTCTGCGTTGCATCCACTCAATCCCCCTTTCGCTCCCCCATCACAGAGCTCAGAGGAGTACAGTTCCTGTTTAGCACCATCTGGTCTTTATAAAAAACTGACTCTTGAGCCCTTCATAGTTTATCATGTGATGGCTGTCATTGTTTTTTGGTTATAAAATTAACCTTGTGGGGAAAACAATGTGTGTGAATCAAATCTGAAGTTTTTCTTGCCTCATTACAAGCTGATGTATGCGGACATCTGTTTAGTCATATGATGCTGGCAGATTGCACTTTAGAGAATTATCACATGGCTATCATTCTAGCAGCTTTACCTTTTGTCTCTCTTTTCAGTGTCACATGTTGTGAGATTTGTTCTGATGTGGAGACCTGTCTTGTTAAGATGCTTTTTTTCTGTCCTAGATGCCGTTTCCTTGCCTTCATTCTCCACCTCTTCCCAATTTGGCTAAATTCCTTTTTTCCTCTCTGTCCCTTTTGCACGCTCTCTAATGGTTCCTAGTGCAGAATTGAGGGGATGACCAGAGCCAGGTAAACGTCACTGAATGCATGTAGCCTTTTAATTCATCCTTCACCTATGAGTCTCCGTCACACCAGCCTGTTTCTCTCATCGCCAGTCCTCACCTGGGGTTTATAGCTAGAATTTGGAATCCATATTCTTCTCCATTTTCTCCTCCATTTTCTCCTATTTTCAAAAAAACCACTATTTCACAATCCTTCATGCCAGCTTTATCTTCGCATCATTAAGTAGAGGTGTGATCAGGGACTCAGTGCGGGCAAGTTGAAAACACAATTGTTTAAACTTAGAAGTGAGCGTACGTTCACAGTCACAGGGCTAGTAAAATGTTTTAGTCTTAAAGGGTCATTCCAGATCATCATAAATGTGTTTTCTGCATTAACCACATTTCAGCTGTACTTATTTTGCTTTTTTCTTTTAAATATTGTTCGCTGCTCTAGCTAACCCAGGTGGTATAATAATATACAGTAAACTTCTAAACTACTATTAACGTTTTAAAAGTAATATCATAACAGCTACAAATAGTGGTCAGGTAAAGATTCTGAATGGTCCTGCTCTCATCTTCGGCACCGGGATGCCACTTACCTCTAACCTCCTTTATTAGATCTTTTGCTGTTATCTCTGGCACCAGGATGTCAGTTTCCCCAAGTTATCCATTTCAGCACTGAGCTCCAACAAAACAAAGTTAATGTTTAATCAGGAATGAGGAATGTGTTGAATTCCCATTCCAAAGAAAATGCTCTGGACATTCAGGAACTGCAGCATCAGACTGAACTCACCCCAGCGCTGATCTCTTGCCCTGAAGTGCCACTTTACTTACCTGTAACCCCTTTTTTTTTCCTATCTGCATCACTTAATGCATTGTTGCACACTATAACTCATAGCCTTCCATCCAGCCTTCGACCTGGCCTGTCAGTCTAGCCTCCCCGTACATCATGCCTTTCATGCGTCATCTTACGTAGTCAGCCACTTACCAAGTCCTACTCAGGACTGAACACGTTCCTATTGCTGACTCATTGTCTCGTCTCTCCCTCAAGAACTTCAGAACTTTGCCCCACATGCAGAGCCAGACTCAACACCAGTACCGCCATTTTCAGCCATGATCTTGCTCCGAGCACTCTGTCTTCTTACTGGTCTGCTCAAAATTCATTCCACTCATTTCCCGCCAGCTTCAGCCTACATTTCTCATCCTTCAATGTCGCCATGTTATTTAACTTCTTATTGTATACTCAATGATTCATTTCTATCAAAATCCCTACAGAAAGTTATCTCAACGCATGAGGTTCTTCTCAAAGCTACTCACTGGTTGCCCCTGTTCCACCTCAGTGCTAGCTGAGCTGTCACTGCTTTTTAAAGGCCACCAGTGTCGAATGCCCCCTTTGACCTCTTGCCATCTCTCTTTAACTTTTGGTCTGTTTTGCTGTCTGTTGTGCTCTTCACACTCTCTACCAACTCAGTCACCAGGCCCACATGCTCAAATCTATGTTTCTGCTTGCTTTCTTTGGATTCCTACACTGCTCAGAGTTCACCTCCACATTGACTACGTTTGATCCAGATCGCCACCCCTTCATTAGTGACCTCCTCTTAATCTCTGAAGATTTTCTCTACTCTCTCAAATGCAGTAAAACCAACTGGTCAGACAGCCCATTATCCATATTCTGTTTCAAGTTTAATTCACCCCTAAGCCCTTATGAGCTGCTAGCCCATTACCTCCAGTTCTAGGACTTATAGAACTCCTAGCAGACCTGCCCTTCAGATCTTCTGTTTGTCTCTAAATCCAGCCACATCACTGCCACATTGTAGTTACTTTCCCAGTTCCGTCAAGTTCGCTTGCTGTCCAAAATTTCTCCTGATTTCTTTTCTGGCCACTCCGTTAGCATTGGAACAGCTACCTCTGCATCTTGCAAACGAATCACTGACCACCTGATTAAGGTCATGGGTTGCTGGTTGTCCCAACCTTATCAGCTATATATTCACGTCAAATTTCATGATCTTCACAACACTCAGTGATCTCTAATTTGGGGATCTGCATGGCCATTGCAGGTCCTCACTGAGGCCTTCCCCCAAACTGCAGTCTCAGGCATGGAGTATTCTACTTAGGGTCCATCCTCATTGTAAAGTTTTGTTCCCCGTTCGTGAAATGTTGTTTAGCTGAACTAACTAACCCAAGTGGTGCTGTAGTAATATACAGTAAACTTTTAAAAGGCCATTAACTTTATAACAGCAATATCATAACAGTTATTAATAGTGGTAAAATAAAGATTCCAAAACTTATAAGAAAATAAAACAAAAAGATTGAGTAGAAAAAAACTGCAAAGATGAGCTTGTGGTTACAGTGTAATGGAATTATCATTATGTAAGAGTAAGTGTCCAAATCGCTTGCGAGACCTGTCCACATTCTCACGTATTCTGGAGCTTTTAAGGGCCTCTAATACCAAAGCTTTCATTAGCAAGTTTAGTAAGGACAGCTGATGAAGACCATGACATGCAGCTGAACGCTCATGTCCATGACTTGGGTTTTGCCATGTTTTAACAAAAGTGGTTTAATTTAGACTGGCATCACCTCACAGGTGAGATCAGTGTGGATTTCTAATGGGTGCTATAAGATAACTTCATTGTCCCACCCCTTTCATATGTATCCATCTTTTGATCATGAACCAGTCCTCAAAGTAACATTCCACAGTGTCTGTGGCAGCCATGATAAAATCTCACCTTCTAGTTTCCTGAACAAAAAAGAGAAAAAACTGAACCGCTTAGTTTCACAGTAGCAGGACCTCCTCTGGTTTCATATTACAGTTAATGTACAGGATATAATATCTTATTACTCATCCAAATTACCTCACCACATTATCATAAACTCCATTTGGCCTTGATTTTATTAAGGAGCCATTCAGTTAACAAAGTCAGCATCCAAGGTGATACCAATCCAACAGATGAGATCAACAGATCCCTAGTTTTTAAACTGATCTTAGATCAAACTGATACATTTCTGTTTTTGTCTTTCTCTCTGCAGACTGTTCTACTGTGCACAGACCAGATGGCCCTCTTCCATTTCTTGCACTAAACTCAGACGCCAAGAGCATCCATTCTGTCAGCTCTGCCTCTACTCCAGAAGAATGTCTGTCTTCACATCGCTGCTCATCTACACCACTGCATTCGACATCCGCTGCAATAACCACAAAATCTCAACTGTTTCTTCCTTCAAATGGGGTGGTACACAGTCCTGTCAAGGTGAGCGGGAATTCTAAGAGCCCATCTGCATTTTCCAGGACCACGTCGCTCTCCCTGACAAATCCTGCTGGGAAAACTCAACCGTCAGAGCCCAGTCAACACCCCAAAACCAATAGAAACACACATTCTTCCATGGAGCACACGCCAAACCAAGACAATATGGCAGAAAAGAAAAGCAATTCAGCAGAGGTGAAGTCTGATGACAAAGCAGAGCCTCCTGCTGTGGCAGCAGCAGCAGTGTCAGCTGGAACCCCTTCAGTCTCTGCAGCTCATACAGCCCAGACCAGGAGAACCCTTTTTAACCGTGCGCCATCACACACACCAGTAAGAAGAACAAAAAGTGAGGGCCATGTTCAAGCAGATGTGACCACAGCTAGGCCAGTCCAGTCACCAGTACCAGAGGTCTGCACAGACGCTACCATGAATGATCGTCTTTGGAGCAAGCTGGAGCCAGGCAGCCACCGTGACAGCATGTCTTCCTCCTCTAGCATCTCTTCAAGTGACACTGTCATTGACCTCTCCCTGCCTAACCTGGCCAGAAAGAGCCTCACCAGCCTGCCCTCAGCCAGCAGTACCTGCGACCCCTCCCGGGTCAATTGCCGTCACTCAGCATTAGTCTCCTATGATGCCCTGCGAGTCAGCAAGAGCAAGTCAAACCCCAATCTTCAGCAAAGCGAGTCCCCCAAAGATGAGCTTAATCCCCGCCTGCTGCAGCCAGCTCAGGAAACATTGGTGGATTCAGCTGGCAGACTGACTCAAAGGAGGCACACCTGGAGCCGGCTCTACATGGAAGGACTGAAGCAGTCGTCAAACAAAAGGCCATCTGCTGCAGCTGTAAACCCAGCAGCCACGGCTTCCATGTCCAAAAGTCTTGGTGATCTGACCTCTGATGACATATCTTGCAACTTTGACAGCAAGTACCGCAGCATCAGCCGCAGCTTCATTGTTAGGCCATCCCGAGACCATCTCCGCAGAGGCAGCCCGCAGAAATCTCGACCAGCAAGTGACCTGACGGAGCAGCTACGAAAGCTGACTGATGTGGAGCCCCTGACTGCAAGTGACTTCGCTCCAGAAAACAGGCATACAGAGTCACAAGAGGAGGCGGTGGATGATACCCTGGTGCGAAGGACCTCCTCCAGGAGCCAAAGCAGGGTCCGGTACATTGCAAACAGGGCCAAGAAAGCCCAGGAAAGGCAGAGGCTTCAAGGCCTGGTCCAGGGCAGAAGTGCAAGCTTTAGCCTTACTGGTAGCATTGGCAGTGGAAGTAGTGCTAGCCCCATTGAGGAGCGGGGGAACCCCGAAGGGGCATGTTCTGTGGCCCGGAGTCCTTGCAGCAGTCTGGACCTGCTGAGTCAGCTCGCCCCCCTTGCATCTCCCTCTCCCATAGAGTCCCAGTCCTCCCCCGATCTGGAAAACAGTGAAGTTTTTTTCTTGCTCAAACTCTAAGAACTGCCTGACTTGGAACTGAGCATGAGACACAGCCAGAATGCCATTTGGAACAGATTTACTCCAGCAGAAAGTTGCATATCCCGTATGATACTGGTCCACAGTACAGATTATTTCAATATCTCATGGGGAACTGTGTTCCACTAATTAGTAACCCATAAACAACCTGTTCAACAGCTAAAGGGTGTGTAAGATCCAGTTTTTAACCTGTGCAATCAGAAAACATTGTCTTGAAGCCGTTCTTTGAAAAGCACCAAGTACAGCTCTGACGTCTGTTTGCACAAAATGTTAGATATTTGCCAGAATATATTTAGTGACAAATACCAGGAGTTTTTATATGATGTTTATGTTAACTGTCATTTTCGAGCATTACAGTAGCAATAGATCCGACCTAGAGGACAGGATTTTAAATGGCCTGTTGTTTTTGTTTACTTGAACTGGAATGATATACTTTGACCGTGTTGAAATTTAGACACTTTGTTTAGGCTTTGTTAACAACCCATCCATCCACTAGCAATATTTTTAAATTGATGGCATGGTATCATTATTGAAAATAATGTATAGTTTGATGCTAAAAGCCAAGGCTTGTCTCATGTCTTTGCAAAAAAATGGAAAGGATTAATTCCTACAATGCAGGATTTAAAGTCTTCATTTCTCTTTGTGTAGTGGTTGCATTGTAATTTGATGGAGCTGCCAGTATTTTGCTAACTTTCTGATCTGTGGCATGTCACAGCATTGAGATGCTGTATTTTAAAGCAGTGCTATTCCATACCCAGTTTTAGCCTTTTTATGTTGACTGCATGTCTTTTATGCACTGTAATGTTTATCCTAATGCTGTGCTCTATTTTCAAAGACTTTTATATGAAAATGTATTAATATTCCAAAATCTTTTTTATTATCTCATGGTGGTCAAAAACAGCATCATGTCTGAAACCCTGTGTTCTTATTGGTCCATGGTACTAAAACAAGATGGAAATGATCTGTATCGAAGCACGTTTATTCGTTGACCTGCTGTATTGTTTGCCCTGCCATGCCAGTTGTTTGTGCAAAATGTTAGGGACAATATTTAATTCAGACAGTGTGTAATGATGACCTGAATAAATCTTAAATGAATATTACTGAGTGCTTCACAACTCATTTATTTAATTTGTACTTAATCGTGTCTACAGCTGTCTTGGTTCTAAGACAAAGACAAAGTCGTTAGCTAGTTAAATTGAGCCTTATACAAGCTGACATGCAAAAGCCCTTGGCCTTAGTTTTGGCAGAGTCTGCTGGCTGCTCTAATTATGGACTCTGCTTGGGACTGTGTTTACCAGCCGTCACCCCTGTCAACCTCTCTGGCAAGAAAACCCCCTAGACCCCCTGCAGGAAGGGAGAATGTTCCAGAACAAAAACTTGAGGCTTCACAAGAGACGACAAGCTCAACCAGTCATTAAAGGAGAGGAAAAACATGTTTTCAGTATGTCTTGCCATCCAAGAACATATTTTTTAAGAAACGCCCCTGTTTACTTAAACTCTCCTGGGAATCCTTTCAGAGAGGGTACCTTGCGTTATTTTTCCTATAGCTAAGATATAGAGGTTAATATAATCATGAAGTTTCTGTTTTGAAAAGAGGACAAGTATATTGGTATATTTGCTGACAGTGTATTTTTCCATTTTTTAGAATGAGCAGATTGTGGTTTTGCCCAGAACCAGAAGCATGAGTGACTGAAGTCATGTGACGTAGGAAACCAACAATAATAAATATAATGTAACAAAAACATAAGCAAAACATACACTCTCTGACAACTTCATTAGTTATACCTGTTTAACTACTCATTAACACAAATTCCTAATCAGCCAGTCATATAGCAGGAACTTGGTGCATTTAAGCACGCAGACATGGTGAAGATGACCTCCTGAATTCTGAACTGAGGACAGGGAAGAAAGGTGATTTTTAACAGACTGGTCTGAGTATTTCAGAAACTGCTGATCTACTGATATTTTCCCACACAACCATCTCTAGGGTTTACAGAGAATAGTCAGAAAAGAGAATATCCAGCCCTATTTTCATGCCAGAGGGCAGAGGAGAATGGCCAGGCTGCTGCAAGTTGATAGGAAGGCAACTGTAACTCAAATACCACTTGTGACAACCCAGGTGTGCAGAAGAGCATTTCTGAATGCACATCATGGCAAACCTTAAAGCAGATGGACTACAGCAGCAGAAGCCCACACCAGGTGCCACTCCTGTCAGATAAGAATAGGAAACTGAGGCTAGAATTCACACATGCTCGCCAGCATTGGACAATAAAAGATTGAAGAAATGTTGCCTTGTCTGATGAGTCTCGATGTCTGCTGCATCATTTGGATGGCAGGGTCAGAATTTGGCATAAACAAGTTGAAAGAATGGATCCATCCTGCCCTGTATCAACAGTTCAGGCTGCTGCTGGTTTAATGGTGTGGTGGATATTTTGTTGGCATACTTTAAGCCCCTTAGTATCACCACCAATTCTTAAATACCACCATGTCCATCCCTTTGCCACATTGTACCCATCTTCTGATGGCTGCTTCCAGCAGGATGACGCACCGTGTCACTAAGTTCAAATCATCTCAAACTGGTTTCTTGAACATGACGATGAGTTCACTGTACTCAGATGGCCTCCACAATCAACAGATCTCAATCCAGCAGAGACCTTTGGGATGCGGTGGGACAGAATATTTACAGCATAGTTGTTTATCCAACAGATCTGCAGCAACTGTGTGATGCTATCATGTCAATATGGACCAAAGTCTCTGGGGAATGTTTCCAGCACCTTGTTGAATCTGTCCCGTGAATAATCAATAGAATTGACACAGGAAACCAAAATAATTAAATAAAACAGAAAAAAAAAAACAGAATCCAAAACATATATTGTGTAATTGCCCCGAAATCTTTGTGATAGTTTTAGGCCACCAACTTTTCCCCACAGCTCTTCAGAGGCCTGGTTGAAGTTTAAGATTTGGGTTTTAAAGACAGAAGTGGTTTGTTAGTTAGTCATTGTTCATATCAATGAATGTTCAGTCAGTTTTTCTAATGCCAGTTCACAACAACAGCCATCACATGGAGCTTTATATAATAAAATAAAGACCCCACAATATTGGAGAGAAAAACCAAACAATCAGATGATCCCGTACTTGGCAAAGACAGAAAGTAAAAACTGCCTTTTAACAGGAAGAGACCTCCAGCAGAACCAGGCTCTGTGAGGGCAGCCATCTGCCCATCATATGAGGAACAATGTGCTAACAAACATGCCTGTGTGTGTGTGTGTGTGTGTGTGTGTGTGTGTGCCCCTTCCACTGCATATATAGTGGAAAAGGCAGCAGCCACTCTCGAGAAAACACTGATGACAGAACGTACTTCAGTTAAAATATGAGAACCACTCATTCAAACAACTTCAAAGTCAGCACTGCACTTGCATGGTTCCCCACAAAAATGCACCCACAAAGTCTAAAGTGGATCTTGTAAGCAGTTGACACGCTGGGCAGAGAACAGATGGCTGTACATAAAGAAACTTCTCGACTTTTCTTCCTGAATGTATGCTGAAGTGTTCAGGGTTTCCTTCAGAGAAAAGTTCTTGGCAAAAACAATAAATAAAACAGCACTGGCCCCTCATCACCGAAACAGTAAAGAAGCTAAAAATGTGTTGCTATCAGCTACCTTTAACAACCACCGGAATGCTGATCAAATGTTCAAAAAATAAAGAATTAGTTGTAGAGGACATTATGCAGATCAGTTTAATCCTCAAATGTCCTCTGATCTTAATGTCTAAGCTCTAAGTCATTTTTAATGGTGCTAAAACTTGTTCATATCATTAATTGGCAAATCCAAAAATGTCATTCTGTAAGCTTAGGATCGGTTCTCAGAGGGTAAGGTCTGACTCTCAAGAGCTAAGAATCCACACAACCCTCAATGCTTTCTCAGGACACTGGTTTGTCAGTCATAGTTTTGCCCATTGTCAAGTCTGTGGGTTTCTAAAGCTGACAGCCACCTCTGGCGATCTGTCAGGGACTGCAAGGCCTCTTCTTCAGCTCTGTAGGACTTTGTGAAGCGCGGCATGCTCATTTTAGCGCTGCAGACTCTAATCCAGCCAACATACCAAAACAAAAGACAGCTTCATTAGGATTCAGAGAAAACCACCGAGTCCTTCTTAAAGCCGTATTTATCTAGACAATTTGGCAAGTCTTGGCCTCTCAACTGAAACCTCCAGGCCCTGTCTAGCACTTCAGGCCTGAGAGAATGGTTTTGTCTCACAGAATGAATGCAGTGCCTCCTTTCAAGATGAAATCACTGCCTGTTTTGTGCAAATAAATCAATTAGGTTTGCAGGCTTATGCTGTAGGAATTTTTCAGAGACAAAGAAAAAAAAAAGGGCGTGCGTGTGTGTGTGAGAGATGCAGTGTATTACAGGAGAGATCAGATTTATGTTGATGAGTCCTTCAGGGTTAGTCAGGAGGGAAAGAAAACGTGTGCCAAAATAAAATCTCCTTTCCTCTGGGCCTCTGGACCTTCGATCCATCCCTCTGTAAAGCTCACTGCGCAACCACCTGACCCCGCTAAGCCCCCAACCTTTGATCCACCCACCTCACCCTCCCTTCTTTTCTGTTATGTAACCTTGCAAAAACGGTGGCAACAGGAATGATACTGAAGTTTAAAAGTAGTATCAGGCCTACTGATCCCAATACACTTGTAATTCTAAGACAGTATTAAACCGAAATTCATGTTTTGTCTTTATTTGTTTAATCAGTCGGAACGGCTGGAAAAACACAATTTGCCTCAAAATTCAGTCATCCGTACAAATGTGAACACACAGGCACTGAAGTGATTCACCAAGAAAGGGAGATCCGCATGAGTCTCAAGGACATTTGATACCTTTTGTTAAGTTTTTTTTTTTTTTTTGGCCCAACAATCATGAATGTATTTCCCTTTGAGGCCCATCTCCTCCCTCCCTGTGTTTCCCATATAAACCCCCCACTACATTCAGCTGCACAAAGTCCTTCCCACTGCCCTCCTGCAAAACTTGTTTTGAATTTCATACCCATTTTCTTGGACTCATCCCGTGTACACGCACTGAGGTTTTTCTACATACTGTGCGTGTCAGAACAGAGGTAAGGGATCATAATGGGATTTTTTATTATATGTCAAGTAGCAATAGCGAACAGCAAAATAGTCAGACATATCATTTTATACCGTTAATGTTAAATCAACTCTGAAAGACATTTTTGGTCTCATTATCATGTTTTTACAGAAATTGAAGTTAATCTGTAATTTACAGGCTTGTTGCAACATGAAAGTCTGTGTGGCTTTGTGCTTATATGTGGCAGCCCTGACTGCATGGCTCACCACTGCAGGTAAGACTCATACTTGTAACTTGCTTGCAACACTGTACATTTGAGAGGATCAACGTACAGTTCATGGATTGCACCAGATAGAAGTAAAAGTCTACAGTGTGAACCGTTTTAACCCATAAACAAAATGTTTTTTGTCATGATTTATGTCAATTTTATTGTTATATTCCACCCACTTTCCAGTGAAAGCCACAGATACTTGACTATATTGTAGCCAAGCCCAGGAATTTTTAAAAAAATAACTTATCATCCATAAGATTTCTAGCTGACCCATCTAAAATTAGATCTGAGTTTTGGGTTCAGGAATGTCCACCCTTTTAATATAATTTTCACATATCTGGAAAACTAATATGTCAAAATGAATGTTAATTTCTTCATTTGAAAGGCAACATCTTCAATTTTAGGAATATTTGCCGATTTAGCGTGTGGCTAGAACAAAGCATTAACCCTAGCCTAACCCTGATGGTGACCTGGTGGGTGTCAAACTACTGATGTTACTTCTGAAAAAGTCTATTTTTATTCAAAACCATAATCTTTTCCTGGCCCTGAGTAAAGGATTTTGTTTCCCAAATCTAACCAAACGGTGAGTGAAGACATCGGACACAAACCCCATTCTGCTGGGTGAAAGTCTAGTGATTGACCCCTGTTTTGTTTTAGACAAAAGCAAAGCAAAAAGCAAAAAAGCTCACTAGTTTACTTGTGAAGCCTTTTTTGTGCCAACTAGTTAACAAGCGTGCACACAATTTATATACTAGTTGACGAATATGACACATGCATGACGTGAAAGCAGTTGTTACCTAGTTTGTCATATTTGCTGACTAGTTCAAAAAAAGTTGTGACAATGGGACAAAAAGCTTAACAAGTAAGCTCTACTGCTTTTACTAGTAAGCTAGTGTGTACTTTAAGGAATCACTAGTTTACTAGTAATGCAACTAGTCAGGTGTTTGTTTTTTAACTAGTTAACATGTAAGACCTGCAATGCATCCACTAGTTAACTAGCAAGGTTTTTTGTTTTGACTAGTTAACTAGTCATTGTGTTTGCTCCCACAAGTTTACTAGTGAAGTCCAAGAACACTGAACTAGTTTACTAGTGATTACTAGTCACACTACTGTAGCTGACTGCATGCAAATAAAGTAGGCGGGACCATCATTTTGATTGGCCAGTGTTGTGGAAGCCTCCAGTGTTCACTTCAGATATGGCAGCAGCATCTTTTTTTCAGTGGGTTTAATGCCTGATTAGTATGAAATATTTAATAAATGGATGCAGGCAGACATATTCAAAATGACACATTCCAACCATTAAGACACACGCACCACATTTTCTAGGCTACAAGTCCCTCAAACAATTTAACCTTTTCTTATTTAATTAATTATTCAGCAATAATACAAGGTTAGACCATATTTTACAGAGGTTTGTGGTACAGTTTAAATGCACAATTTTAAATTACAGTTCAAACAGAATAAGCATGTTCCAGTGAAACAGTTAGGTGAGTGGTTCATCACCACTTGAAGCAAAGCAGGTTGTTTGTCACTACAGTATATACCCCTGGTGATTAAAACAACAAAGTATATTTACAGTACCTGCAAATAAGATACAGTATGGATGGTGAATATGTGGAAAGTGTACAGAAAACAAGCTGCATTTGATACCTAGCATTGTTACTGTAATTGTTATGTTAAAGACAGACAGAAAAGTCAATGGCTGACTGAATTCTAACCGAACAAAATGTGAAGCACGTTATGATGAAGAATAGGATTACATGGACAACAGTTTCCAATGGCCTCTCAGCTACAACACAGCGTGTAATTCTGTTTTCTTTTGTCATACTGAGATTAGTATTTAAGTTTATTATGTTGTTTTTCCACATACTGTAGAATCACATTTATCTAAATGGAATGCAAAAGTATTGTATTAATACATGTAGTTCTCTTTACTTTCTACAATGTGATAATCAATGCATTTATTTTACAAACTGTTTTAAAATTCAGTTATTAGAAAGTAATGAACCCATTAAGCAGCTCCCGGAGGAAATGTGGAGCTAAACATTTTCATCAACATATTTGAACATAATCACCTCCACTATAGTTGTTCATAAAAATACATATATATTACACATACATGTATACTTCTGGCAGCAGTGAATTCTAACCAGACTTTAGGGGGTTAACATTTTGGTAGGTGGAGTTTATTCTGCACAGCGAATGGCATCATTTCATTGACGCCCCTTTCCTGCCTCTAAGTTAGCATTTGTCCCCACTTGTGTGGCACTAGTTAACTAACGGGTTAGCTAGTGAGCAATTTTACCTCACTGGTAAGCCAGTAAGCCCTAAAAGGGTTCTACTTTGTAACACTGGGGTCTTACATGTTTACTAGTAAGCCACGCATGTGCTCACTAGTTTGGTAGTTCGCATGAAATTATTATGCTAGTCAACTAGTTAGATATTTCCATCTTACTGGTTGACCAGTAAGACATTTTGTGCTCAGTAGTTAACTAGTTTGCACATGTGGTTAGCTAGTTCATCACAGTTGTGTACTAGCTCACAGGAAGGCTCTCGATATCACTGATGTCAAATTTAGGCAGATTTGGCTTGCCATACTGCTGACCTCACACTCTGGGATTTTCACTTGCATAAGGCCATGCCTTCAGCTTTGCTGGTACATATGCCTATTATTTAAGTTCATTTTCCTTGGAAATACATCCAAAGAAGTTACTTCAAATGCTAACAATCAGTGCCAGTGCAGGAAGAAGTTTCTGCTTTGTGTGGCCAAGCTGGGAGTAACGGCGAGGAGGTGATGGGTCGATAAATGGGCCTGTAGCCAGAGTCTGTCTACTGTCAAAGACCTCCAGTTATGTTTTATTTTGCTTCAGTGTTTAAAATCCATCATTACTGGATTTTTACAATAACAAGGCTGAGTAGAACAAAAGAGCATCTGGATTAAACTTTTTGGAAAAAAAAAACTTCATTTATCTTATGCATAATTTAGCAGAATTGCGTGATGGTATTTATTTTGTGTAGCTGGGATTTACAGATGCAAGAAGATCCTTGGGATGACCCTCAAAACTTTAAACCCAGCCGCTTAACCAGACCAAACCTTACAAAGAGAGAGGCTACAAGTCAAGTGGATCTCTCTCTCTCATTTCATTTCAACAAAAAGCAGTGAGACCACACCTCCACCCTAGCTCCACCTTAGCTCCACCTAGCTTAGCGAAAGAAAAACATCTTCCTTTAGCATTGTGCTTCTAGCTGGCTAGTGTTCATTATTTTTTATATATTGAAACTTCATCGTGTACCACACCCAGGTCTGTTTGTGCCAACATTTATTCCCGTTCATCAGCTGACATTCTCTCCTTTTTGTCTCCACATACAGTATTGGTTTTGCACTTAGCCGTTATGTTTCCTCCTGCAGAGCAGCACTGCCTCTGCAAACTGTCTGCAGGGTTTAAGCAGGCTCCAGCTGACCTATGAGCCTGGGTCGCGCTCTCAAATCATTCCTCACATTTGAAGCTGTCTCTCCCTGCTGGCCCTGCTGGACTGCTGGAGGCCTATCAAAGCTCAGAGGGGGGGCGCCATCCACAGTGGCAGAATCCCATTTCTCACCAGTGGAGGGGCTACTGCCTTGCTGTGTTTCCCGAAAGCACTGTGATAAATCAATTAACTGTGTGGGAGGAGGACTCTGCAGGCAGGCGGTGAAGTGACAGGCATCTCCGCAGATCGTAGGTCCTGCCATCTTCTCTAGAGGAGACTGACAGGGTGTCAGAGGGTTTTATATGACCCAACCGGACTTGCTTTTGTTGTGGCATGCAATTAAGAAGAACTTGCACCCCTGGCACCTCCGCTTGCCCCTCACCCCTCCTCTCTTCTTCCCTTCTCAGACTAACCCTGGCAGGGCATGTTAGGTCCTGCTGAACATGCTGGGAACTCCATTGGTCACAGTTACAGCAAGAAGAAAACAACTGCGAGTGTCATGAGCCACGATAGGATGGGCTGAAGCCTTCATCCTCTGACTACATGGCGAACAGGGGGCTGGATGGTGGTGTTAGGAGGGGATGGTTAAATTAGAAAGGCAAAACATGTCCTTTAAGACAGGTCCCCACTTTGATCCCCTCAAATGGGTCTTGTTACTCCCCTCGTTGTACCTCACAACCACCCCTCAGTATGAAGCCACTTTCTCAGCTTTTCTGAAAAACAACTGAGAACAAGACTGTGATTGTCCTCCACTGGCTGTTTGGCTGATTTATTGCCATGGCTGAGAAAAACACATGAAGGGGACTCAAGACAACAATATACCTCATTAAGCTTTCAGAAGCCGCCTCGTGCAAAAGCTCGAAGGCATGAAACCAGACAACTCATCAGCCAAAGCACTTGCTCTGGCTAAAGCCTCTCATTTTGTACTGATGTTCATGGTCGCTTGCTTTACTCCCAAGAGTAAAAAATTTACTGTTGTTTTTGTTTTTTATGTTCTAGATGCCAAGGAGTTATCCATCACCACCATAAAGGTATTCTTTCTTTAATCCTCTCCTGCCAAGATGCAGCTGTTAAACAAAGTCAAGAATACAAGAAGGGTCTTATTTTTTCAGCCTCATTATTGGTTCTGCTGGAGTAATAAATTAGCAATGACCAAGTTAATAATTCAAATCATACAACGTGGTGACATCAGGGTCAGATTTTCTGTGATCAGAAAGTTACATCCCCTCCATTAAAGCAGGGTTTGAAATTGAGAGCGGTCCCCTTTGAGGTTGCCTCCTGTGAGGCACGGCACCACTTCCTGCACTCCTGCTATGTTTGGACTGCAACCTCTTCCTTAGATGAAAGTCAAGCTGCAGGGTCATCATTTTGAGACAGTGGAGAGAAAAGAAAGCTGGAGTGCATTGCAAATGCAAGACTTCTTTGAACATAGCAGGAGTGCTAGGAGTGATGGAATACTTTACAAGCAGCCAGCCCAGAAGGGGACAGTGGTTATATTTAAATCAAGTATATTTTTGTTGCTTTTCATGAGTGTATATTGTTGATTGCACATTTAATTCATAAGCAGCCAGAGGATGTTGCATGAAATTTAAAAGTTGCTCATAAATTTTAGCCTGTCTATCTTTCGCCTCAGATAGACAATTGTATGTGCAGAATGACTGTTACACTGTGTAAAATGTTACTTTGGAATATAAGAACTTATATGATCTTACCCATTTGAGATTACAGGTTTCAAAGAAAATTTGACAGATGATCCTACAGCAAAAAACGTGCACAGTTAAAATGTTCTGGGTTCAAAAACAAAATAAATGCTGGAATGAACATTTTTGTCACTTATTTTATGTTTGTAATACTGTCTCAGTGGCCATAAATGGTACATGCATAACACTTCTCTACTCTAACTGGGCACTCACAGCTCTTTTTACTGCCTTTAGCACATTTAACTATTACACACACACTCCGATGGATACACCGGGAGCAATTTTGGGGTTTAGTGTCCTGCCCAAGGACACACTGGCATGTAGAATTGGGAAGCCAGGGATCGAACTGCCAACCTTCCTGTTGGAAGATGACCTGCTCTACCTCCTGAGCCGCGGCCGCCTTGTTACTGTTCAGGGACTCAAAACAAAATAAACAAAAAGTCTCCATATGCCATCTTACATTACACCTGAAAACAGGAGCACCATAATCATTTTCCCCTCATACTGTAATTCCTTGACCATGAAACCCTACCTCTAGCACTTGGAATCATACTGATGTCATTATAAGTTTGAAAGTTCCAGTTTTCTTCTGGATCTGATGAAGATACACTAATGTGTTGGCCTCCACTGAATCAGCAGAGTTTCAGCTACAGTCTGATGTCACTGTAATGATTTTCCTCATGAACCATGTGTATTTCAGTATTCTGGATCATGAGATCCTGAAAGCTGTGTGGGTCCTGAGCAAATTATTGCATGGTAGACCACATGGAATTCTAATACTGGCATGTTTATTCAAAATTTGGAACCAAATATCTTGAAATTACCCCTATCTCATGATAGTAAAAATGATTTAAAAATTCTGCTGCAATACCTCCACAATTTAATGGTTTGTATCTTAAACCACACCTCACCTCTCAAAAAATATTTATTTGAATATCACTTCACTTTTCACTTCAGTTTTTGTCCAGAAAAAACCTTTCAAAAAAACATTAAAAAAATCTGAATTGTGATCCAATCACCTCCAAAATGTAACAGTTTGTTACTTAAACTAAACCACACCCCTAAACAATGTTTCACTGAAATCCATTCCAAACTTGTTATGTTTCACGCAGTCATCTAATCAGCCGAACAAACAAACAGAAAGAATTTTTTTTTTTGCCAATATGTTTATTGTCTTTTTCAAAAAATTTTTCACAAACACATAACATATACACATACATACACATACCCACTACACACACAAACTGCATACCCTTGCATCATTTTTCAATTTGAATAAACGTAATGAAATTGGATTAGTTAACAAATTATGAAAAAAAAAAAATAGAAGAAAAGAAAAAAAAAGAATAAATAAAATTTAAAAAATAAATAAATATATAAACTAATAAAAAAAAGGGGGGAGAAAGAAAGAAAATGGGGCTACATTTTACAGCATTTGC
>VUQH01088100.1:13938-36699 GCA_015106775.1 Etroplus canarensis
CATCTTCTCTCCCTCACGCACACACACACACACACACACACACACACACACACACACACACACACACACACACACACTCAATATAGGTCTACACACATATACATTACACACGCATGCGCACGCTCATTTTTTCACATGCAAACCCAGTGGGCTGTTGAGAAAAATGCGATGTAAGGTCGCGTCTCGCCATAAATTATGAACCCCTCATGAATCTAAATGGGAAAAAAAAACTGCCTGAAAGAGAGTTTTTGATGCGCGTGGGCAGGCCGGGCGCTGTCATTCGCTGTGGTGCTGAAGCTCGCGGTGCTGAAAGGACAGCTCCACACGCGCCTACACTACCTGCCTTCTTTGAGCCGAGTTATTAAATCGGAGCGATGGCAGGTCAGATGTAAACTTATGGGGTGAAAGGAAAAACATGCCCTCCCCCGTACGCATCCTCTTATTCTGGAGTTTAGGATGAAATGTAGCTGCTGATATCTTAGCGTAAAGTTAAGTTTATAACGAGCCCATTACAATATCCTCACTGAAAGGCTATTTATAATTCTACCGTTTTATACGATGTTATCCTTTCTAAATAGCAGGGCTTAACTGGGATCATTATGTTCTCGTTTCCAACCCACACTGTCACTCTGTGCCTCGGGGTAGAATATCGCCTTTGCACCAAAGCCTTGTGTTTGACAGAGACAATCCTCTCCATAGACACGCTTCACGGAAAACAGAGCATTTGAGTGGTTCGTCCTCGGCTACGTATATTTTGCGTAGCCTCGGGGTGCAAAGACACACTAGGTACTTGAGATCGACGGAATTCAAACATGCATCAGCTGAGAATGGTGTAGTAATAAAACGTATCTACAGCAAATGTTTAGTACCGTATTTATGTCAACGTTAGCTGTGGAGTTGGGTTGAAGCTCACTGTTCATAACAACACAGTATGGTAGTTTTTACTCATCCAAGAGCTGTACTTGCTACAGTCAGATTGCATTGTTGAATCCAAAATGTAGTGTTTTATAAGTACTGGATAGTTAATTAATCACTGATATTATGGTGTAGAGCAGGGATATCAAACATGCGGCCAGGGGCCCAGAAGCCCCCGTCAGAGGATCCAATTTGGTCCACGGATGACTTTGCAAAGTGTGATGAAGTAATTAACCACTCGTTGTTTTTCAGCACAGTATATATCTTTTCCTGGTGTGACGCCAGTATTACTACACTGGAGTGAAAATGTAGATAAAGTCTCAAGTATTAGATCTTGATAAGTTGTTTGAATCATAAAGACATAAAATGCTTCTGTTGTTTACTTACAAAAACGTCAAGTTAAGGTTTTGTGCATTACAGAACTATTGTGGTCTTTGAACTGTATTGCACATGTATTGACAGCAGACCCACTGAATGTGAGAAAAAAAAAACTGTTGAAATGTATTTTTTTTTTTAGATATTTTTCTTAAGACATCTAAGGCTATTCACCATCTTTTGGTCACTCATTAAATGTAAAAATAAGAAAGTTTTCAGAATGTATTTGTACTTCTTTACACATATTAATGAAATGAGAAAATAAGTGTATTTTTATATGTTTTTATGCAAAGGTTTTATGCAAAGTGTGGCTCACTTGAGGTGAAATTGGGCTGTCATGATCTAAAATTAGCCTGACAACCTTGGTGTAGAAAGTGAATGCTCTTAGATCATTTGATTTAAATATATAACAGCAAATGTCTGTTTTCAAAATGCTAAATTTAACCTATTATCAACCCGTACAAAATGTAGTAAGGTAAAGTCCGTTGGGCTTTTTACACCCGAACCTACAAGGCTCATCGGGCCGGAGCTTATCCCCTTTCGTTTCTGTAGCATGAAGCGACTTAGGAGTTAGACTCCTCCTGGATGGGATGCTAGTCCATCGCAGGGTACCTCCCCAGTATTTTACTGGCACCCATTTTTACTGCTGGGTGGACAGAGGCACACTTGCAGTTGGGACCTTGCCTAGGGGTCTTGGCATGGTGGAGGTCTGACTGGGATTCTAACTCACAACCTCTCGATCATGAGCCCGGCACTTTAACCATTACACCACTGCCCCTGCAAACAAAATGTTGTATCAAAAGCAAAACCTTTCAGTGCTGTCTTGTAATATCATATATTAAGTTTCTTAAGTATTAATACTGATGTATTAACATGATACAGTATCGTTGAGGGGGGAAACAACTTATATACAGGTACTGTTTTGTATTGTAACCATCAGCAATAAACTCTCTTTTATAAATAGGTTGTAAATTTTTAATCTGGTCTTTTATCTGAGGAAATGTAGTACTAAGAAACGTAGTAGAGCGCAGCGTTCAGAACCTCTTATACAGTACTGTGCAAAAGAGCCACCCGTAATTTCTTCATATTTTGCTACGAAAATGGGAAAATGAGTTCAACTGTTTATTGAAACATGCACAAACAAAAATGGAAATGCAATCGCCAATGATCCATCCATTTTCTTCCGCTCACCCAATTCAAGGTCATGGGGGGGGGCTGAAGTCTATCCCGGCTGTCATAGGGCATACATAAGGCAAAAGCAGAGTTTGTTCTGATGAACTTGAAAGTCATTATTTGGTTATGACCACCTTTATTGTTCAATGTAGCCTGAACTCTCTTAAGAAAGCTTTTTGTAATTTCTTTAAGTAGTCTTCAGAAATAGCTTTCTGGACTTCTTCAAGGACTTTCTAAAGCTCTTCTTTGGATGTTGGTTTCCTTTTGTGTTGATCTATGTCAAGATGATCCCAATAATGTTGAGATCCAGGCTCTGAGGAGGCCAATCCATGACTGAGAGTGCTCCATTGTGTGTTTTTCTATCCAGGTAGGCTTTTACTGCATTTGCAGTGTGTTTAGCTATCACTGATAAATGCAGACACTCACTGTTGTACCTCTCTGCTGAGCTCCTCCAGTGGAAATCTTTTGAACCAAAAAGTGTGGATTCATCCAAAATTTAGAATCTAACTAGTTGTTTTTTTCAGCTAGTTTTCCCCCTAAATTTGTGAGTCCTTGTGTTAATAAAAGATGCATCTACAGCCAACTCATTTGAAAACAAGTGCTAGGTGTATGAAGATACCGTAGTCTTTGTTTCAACGCAAGTGAATATAAGGAAAGTTACTTTGATGGCTCAGATGGATGTTTTTGCACTCTGCCATGCTGTTTATAATACCATTGCAGATTTGTTGACCAGATCCCAAAAAACTAAATTCAGGGTTAACACTGTGTTCGTATGGGACAATGTGGGACACATTAGCTATGCTGGAATACACTTAACTGTGCAGGTGACCAACTTGGTATTTAGCATGTAAAAGCCAAATAGATATCTAAATGCAAAATTTTCAAATCTCTTGCTAAGTAATTACAGTAAGAACAAAAAAGAAGCTGAAGTTTGTTCTTATGGTTTCATGTTACAGTCTTTTTTTACTTCCTTAATTACTTTGATTTCACTGTTATTTCACCTGCTGTTCTGTCTGGTAGCCATCTTTGGGTTTTAGTAGGACTAGACTGAAATGCCTTTTTTGAGCCATATTTAACAGTTTTACCGATTTTTAGCCAATTGTGACACACATACACTGTGTCACTTCACACTATATTTTTCCAACTGTAAAACTGAATGAAATGCTTAGAAATTAGCAAGTATGCCTCCAGCTTAAATGTGACCATGTGTGACCTTGACCTTTGACCCCACAATCACATAAATGTTATCAGATCTTCTGCGCATCATAAGTATTAACTGCACAAAGTTTGGTAAAGCTGAAGCAAAGGAAATCAGCTCCTGTAGCGGTAATAAGATTTGTAACAGACAAACAACCCAAAGTTCTTATGCATCTGTAGTGGAAGCATAAATATAACTCTTGGAAAAGAAATTCTATTTCTTTATATATACTGTCACTTCATTTCCTTTGTGGTAGTTTTCATCATATTCACCCAAATCCACAAAGCTTGTGAGTTTTTGGTGACTTTCAACTTTCCCTGATGGGCAGAGCATTAGAGAGGCCAGCCTTCTCTGTACTATAATAAAAGCCTTCCCTGGTTTCTTCACATGTATTGAGTAAAAGCCATATCACAACAAACTAATTGTGGGGCAAAGACTGTGTTTGTGTGGGACAATGTGGGACAAAGTAGCAATGCTGGGAGGTAGACTGAAATTTTTATATCAAACTTAAAAATAAAAATGCAATAAAGTGTGCAAGTTACAGGTTTGGCATAGAGCATGCAAAGGAAAATGTGTTTTATTTGGATGAAATATTTTAAGTGTCCTTAAGTCAATAAAAACATGAAAGAAAGCTGATGTTTGTTGTCATGGTCTCGTGTCATTTTACACTTTTGTTTTCATTTCTATGCCATTAATTGCTGAATGGATGCTAACTGTTATCTAAGCTGCTGCTGTTCTGTCTGGTAATCATCTTTGGGTTACAGGAGGGATATAACCATAAGTTGGAGTGCTGTTTTTGAGCCATACATGACAGTTACAGCATTTTTAACTAATTATGACACACTCATATAGTGTCACACCATTTTTTCTTAGGCAAAATTCTTCTTCTTCTTCTTTCAGCTGCTCCTGTTAGGGGTTGCCACAGCAGATCATCTGCCTTTATCTTGCCCTATCCTTTGCATCCTCCTTTGTCACACCATCTCGCTTTATGTCTTCCTTCACTACATCCTTCTCTGTGGTCTTCCTCTTTTCCTCCTGTCTGGCAGCTCCATCTTCAACACATCCTTAACCCAGCCTCTCTGGCTTTGTCTCCAAATTTTTCAACCTGAGCTGTCCCTCTATAGTACTCATAGCTAATCCTGTCCACCTTGGTCACTTCGAGTGAAAATGTCAACATCTTCAACTCTGCCACCTCCAGGTTCGCCTTCTGTCTTTTCATCAGTGCCAGTGTCTCCAAATCACGCCATCATTGCAGGTCTCACTACTGTCTTGTAAACTTTCCCTTTCATTCTTTCTGCTATCCTTCTGTCATAAAGTACCCCTGACACTCATCTCCACCCACTTCACACTCTCTTCTTTACCTCTCTTGTGCTCTGTCCATTGCTTTGGATGGTTGACCCCAGGTGTTTAAACACATCCACCTTCACTACCTCTATTCCTTGCATAGTCACCATTCCACCTGCCTCACTCTTATTCACATGTACTCTGTCTTGCTTCTACTGACTTTCATTCCTCTTCTGTCCATTGCATACCTCCACTAGCTCTCCAGACTCTCGCCCATCTGCTCTTTACTCTCACTATAGATCACAATGTCATCTGCAAAAATCATAGTCCACAGAGACTCCTGCCCGACCTCATCTGTCAACTTGTCCATTACCATTGCAAGGGGCTCAGTGCCGATACCTGATTTAATCCCAGCCCTATCTTTAACCCATCTGTCACCCCTACTACATCCTAAGAGACGCAGAATGTATGTAAAACTTGTTGAAAGCTTGATGCTCTGTCAAAATGCATTGATATAAAACAGGAAGAATGTGAAATTCTGTGGTTTACAAGCAGAACTGGTTTGCGAGCAAGAACCAAAATGGTTTCCTGGAGACTACAGTTACTTTCTTGGCACCCGATCATATGCTTTCTAAAGATTCACAAAGACACAGTGCAACTCCTTTTGACCTTCTGTATACATCTCCATCAATACTCTCAAAGCAAAAATTGCATTTTCCCTCATGCAAAACTGAAAAATAACTCTGGCAAAAGCCCCAAACTCTATTTCTCAGTATAAACTTTGGCTTCATTTTACTTGTGGTAGTTTCCATCATATTTGGTTGCTTGCAACTTTACCTGATGGGACCAGCACTGGAAGCAAAAAACAGGTTACTCTGAACTTGAATATAAGAAAACACCCTTCCTGCTTTCTTCACATGCATTGGGTAAAGCCAGACTTTGGAAAAGTGAACATCCTACAGTGCCAGTCTGTAGGTGTGGGACATCATTTTGAATATTTGGGACAGGGGGACAAGGAACATCTGGATGTCCCTTTTTATGTGGGACCGCACAGCATTATTACCGCTTGCCCCCTTTTCCCTGCAGGACATGCGCTTTTCTAAAGCCTGGCATTCATTCGATCCATGTGAAGAAAGCAGGGAAAGCTTTTTATGATACACAAGTAAAGGTTAGCTGGTCTAATCTTATGCCAGTAAGGGAAAGTTACAAGTCACTCACAAAGTTTGCAGACACTGGTGAACATGATAGAAACTGCTGCATAGAAAATGATCCATGAGCATATATTAAGAGACAGTTTTTGAAATAACAATGAAATAAAAGAGATACAGGACTTTATAAAGACTATCACATGAGACATCGAGAAAAAACTCCATCTTCCTTTGATCCTTATTGTATTTGCTGCACAACAGAGTTGAAAATGCTGCATTCAGATTTAATGTAGTTGGTTTTTACATGTTAAATGCTGACCTGTACAGACTATTTTATGTTAGATATGAAATATTCAGACAACGTCCCAGCATTGATAACGTGACCCACATTGTCCCACATAAACAAAGTCCCACATTTGGATTACTGAGATCTGGTGACCATGCCTGCAGAGCCAGTCAAAAAGTGGGACAGTCTCAACAACGTGGGACAGAGGGACAAATGATAAGAAATGCTGTGCAGTCCCACATAAACAGGGACACCTGGTCATCCTGCTCACGGTTGCCTGTCTCCTGCTGCAGAGCTTTCAAATCCCCGGCGCTAGGCGCGCACGCAGCCAGCAGAGGACGACAGAAAAGCGTCGACTCGTCGTTGGTGACCAATGAGCTCCCGAAACACTGCAGAGGTGGGCGGGACCGAACCGGGCCAAACGCAAACATGGCGGCTTCCTTGGATGATGATATTGAGTCCAATAATCAGGACTATTATTCTCTGCTTAATGTCAGGAAAGAGGTATGGTTCACTGTGTGTTTAACAGGGATGTCCGACGTCAGCGGACGTTTTGCTGTGACCTTTTTGCTGATTTTTTTGAGAAGGAGGTGTGCAGTCGGTGTGTTCCCTTCCAGCTGAATAACAGTCAGCAGATGCATGTCAAACAGGCTCTTTGTATGTTTATGTTCTTTACCTGGGAAAAGACGCCGGCAGAAATGTGACTGCATCGATGAGCATCCTCTGAAATCTCACATTTCATAGAAACTAACGAGGATGAGAGCCACTACTGTGGCTTGTACTCATTCATCTGAGTACCATTAGATACAGAGAAGTAGACACCACAGCCCAGGGGTCGGCATCATTTACTATCAAAAGAGCCGATTTAGGGCGATCTGTGAGCCCCAGAATCGGTATGGAAGCTATTTGCTACATGTTTGTTATCTTTAACTTTATTTTTTCCTGCTGTAACATAATAGTTTTCTAAACTTTGGGATCTTAATGAAGGTGACATAGCCATAAGTGTAGATGAGTCTGTTAACATAACTAATAGTGACCTAATTATCATTATTTTTTTTTTTTTAAATTTTGCATTTTATGTACAAAAATGCCAAGTTTTTTGCAATTGAAAATAGTTAAAATCAGAATCAGAATACTTACCTGGGGGAAATTACTCAGATTAATAACTACTGTTATTATTGTTATTACTGTTATTACTGCTTACCTATTATTTACTTATTTTATTACTAACTGCAGAAATATTATGAAATGGAGGAAAAATACCTATTAGATCAGATCCGAGTTCCTCCTTGTTTATAATGCTGATGGACAGGTCGACAGATGAGGTCAGGCAGGAGTCTCCGTGTGCTGTGATGTTTTGCAGATGACATGGTGATCTGTAGGGAGAGTAGGGAGCAGGTGGAGGTATGCACTGGAGAGAAAAGGAATAAAAGTCAGTAGAAGCAAAACAGAATACACTTGTCAATGAGATTGAGGCAGGTGGAATGGTGAAGATGCAAGGAGTAGAGGTAGTAAAAGTGGATGAGTTTAAATACCTGGGGTCAACCATCCAAAGCAACAGACAGTGGAGGACAGAGTGTATTCAGTGGTCAGAGATGAGTGTCAGGGGTGCTTTATGACAGAAGGTTAGGAGCAAGAGTGAAAGGGAAGGTTTACAAGACATTAATGAGACCTGCTATGATGTGTGATTTGGAGACACTGGCACTGACGAAAAGACAGGAGGATCAGCTGTGGCCACCCCGGATGGGAATGGCTGGAAAAAAAAGGAGAAGAAAGCCTACTTTGAAAAAAAATAGCTGTTTTATCATTGGTTGTAAAAGCAATCAAAACAGTAAAAATCTCATTTTCCTTCTCACTTTTTGGCTGTGGGAACTGAAGATGAGTAATTTATGTGTTATGGTTCAGCAAAATTAAGAGGTTACATTTTTTAATGAATCTAATTTTTGTCAAAGCCACAGGAAACCACTGGAGATGCAGAAAGTGCGTTACTATGCTATTTATTACATGTAATAAATAGTGTAAAGTAAATTAGCTGCTTTGAATACTTTCATGCAGCAGTGGCATATCAGCTCTCAATTAATCATTTGCCTCGTACACAATCAGGTGTTCAAACAAAATAGTGATTGATAAATCAAAAATTTCTCTTTTTCTTGGCGGGCATTTCAAGTTTTCACTGACCTCTTTGTGTGTGATGCTTGATGTCTGTGAAAACTGCTTTAAGATATCCTAACAGTAACCCTGTTTGTGAAGTTAATGCTCTTTTTGTCAAAAATGAATCTTTTTGAAACAATCTGTTAATGACAAATAGCATACTAACATTACATAAAATGTCAAAATGATATTTATTTTTCATGTCTAACATTATTCTGCCATCTATTTACAGGAAGTGAAGGACTAGTCGAAGGATATTATTTTGTCAAGCAGCAACACATCTGAAATAACTGTCTCACAATTAAATTGTGATTTTTCTGCATTTCCATCTTATTTTGGTACCATATGTTCATTTATGATGCCCTTCTCTAAAAAGTTTACATCTAAAATATAATTAAATGATGGCTACCTCATCAAACAGTAGTGATGGGGATGAGTAAACTCTGCTTCTCTCTGCAGAGGAATCTCGTAACTCAAAAAAATACTTTGTCTAATGATTGTTATAGTGTTTGTAGGTAATGGACATAAATACTTCACAATGTACTTTCCAAACTTAATGTGTTTTTTCAATAGATACAGTTAGGTTCTTTCTTTGACTCTTGACAGCACTAATAAAAATAGTCTATCATTGATATTTTGAAAGGCAACAGTGAATGCTGTTAACTGGCTGTAGACAATAGTTTTATCTGAAAAATAACAAACATTCTGTTGAAGAAAAGGTATCAATCATTTACTGATATATGTACCTTTCGGCTGCTCCTTTGTATTCTCCATCAAGGGGTCGCCACAGTGGATTAATCGGCATTGGTAATTTGGCAGAGGTTTTACACCAAATGCCCCTTGTGACGCAACCCTCCATGGTGAGAGGGGCTTGTGTCCCCACCTGGATTGAACCAGGGACTTTTCGCTTGTAAGGCAACTGTGTAAAACAATATAATATGGGGATACAATTATTTCAGACAAAATTTGTTGAAAAATTTTGTAAAAATCAATTAAAACATCTCAAGATTACTATCTTAGTGGCCAAACTGAAGTTTAAGGTGTACTGGCTCTACTGTCTACTGACACTATAGCATTCTAAAAAATATTAACCAAATGATGCATATATTTTACAGAAATTTAACTTAACTTTAACTTAATTAGAGATGGCATCAAAGCTCAGTGAAAAAACCTTTAACCAAAGCTGAATGTCAGAGAAATTACAGAGAAAAACAACCCATAATGCAGTGAAAAAGCTCTGGAATATGAAAGAGAGAGGAAAAAAGCTGACAGGTGGAAAGCCAGTTTGGCGGCAGTAAAGAGTCAAAAAAAGTATGAAGAAAAGAAAAGGAGGAAGCAACAGGAAATGAGACAGTACTGAACAATGAAAGAAGGCTAGAGAACAACAGATGATCATCAGTCACCTGGAACCATCACAAAGTCGGGCTGCAGTAGTGAGAGAAAAGAGAAAACAGGGCAAGGAAGAGGATAGAAGTGAGCTCATGAAGCTGCATGCCGGGAATAGTAGGAACTACCGTTTACCTGTTTTTGAATGATGTGTAGTGTCCCTAGGCAATTTTGGACACCTCATATTCAACATAACATTAAAAAATTGAACTTATTATGTGCGCTCCACTTTACACATAAATCACTAAGATGCTAGGCATTGATATATATACCAAAATCAAGTATCATTGAAAAGTTACAAAAATCACCCGAAGTGAAACACAGAATTACATGTGATTGTGTACAAGGCAACTAGAAATTGAGTGGAAAATGACCCAGAAAGATTGTGCTAATAATTTTCAAGCAAAATTGCTGTTTTAATTAGTCTTATGTTAAATTAGTTTTAACTCACCTTTCTGGCATTTTACTGAGCAAACAATTAATTAATAATGTAGTCAAATTATTTGAATAAAGAGCAGTGGGTTGCAGCTCTACTCAGGAGTCACACTTGTCCTCTCTCCTGTCACAGGCCACATCAGAGGAGCTTAAGGCCTCATATCGGAGGCTATGTATGCTCTACCATCCTGACAAACATCGAGACCCAGAGCTGAAAAGACAAGCTGAGCAACTTTTTAACCAGGTTCATCAGGCTTATGAAGGTGAGGAGACTCACGGCATAAGCAAATGGAATTTAAACCATTTAGTTTAGCAGGACATGGAAACAGATATAAATAACATCTGCATAAAGCAGGGGTGTCAAATTCTTGTTACATCTTGGGCCACATACAACCCAGTTTCATCTAAAGTTGGCTGGACCAATTAAGATATTGCCTAATAATGTATAAAAAACACCTCCAAATTGTTATCCTTACTTTCTTTGTAGAGAAGTTTAACTACATTCAGTCAATGAAATTAAGATGTGCAATTTCAAAAAAATTGTCTTAGTTTGTCCACATCATAAAAGAATGCTGCTGACATAAATCAAAGAAACCCATCTGCACAGCTGATTGGGCTTAAAATGTAAGAAATAATGGACTTTATCCTGTAGTTACAAAACAAATTATCTGCAAGTTCATAGAAAATGTCTTTTTTTTTACTGTCTTTCTATTGTAAACAGTGAAAAAAAGAAACTTTTCTAGTATTATTTAACTACTAATAATAAAAAACAACTACTTTCCTTTCTTAATTTCTAACTTTGATGTGTAAGAGGCCATGAAATATGTGTTTGTCAGTAAAACTGATCAAAATTAACTTAATGGTCCAAAATCTATGTCTCCTTAGAAATTTTTACATTTTCCTAAGCCATCCAGTGAGTGAGATTGGACCCTTTGGCAGGACGGTCCTGGCCCGCGAGCTGTATGTTTGACACCCCTGGCATAAACTGAACTGTAATTTCCCTCTCCCTCCTCAGTTCTGAGTGATGCTCACTCCAGAGCCATCTATGACATATTTGGGAAGAAAGGGCTAGAGGTGGAAGGCTGGGAGGTGTGTTTTCTAACCTAATCCACTTGTCTTATGTTTGAGTAGTTTTGCTTCTATGTGGTATGTCTGCATCACCCATACTTTATGATTCTGTGTAGGTGGTGGAGAGGAAGAGGACACCGGCAGAAATTCGAGAGGAGTATGAAAGGCTACAGAGAGAAAGAGAAGAGAGGAGACTGCAGCAAAGAACAAACCCAAAGGTTTACCAAGTCATAACAGCATGATGAACTATGAAACACAACTCAGTTTTGGCTGTGGATAGTCTCCATGTTCATTTCATTATGTCTCTCACTCTTTTCCTTTTTTCTTAATTAATCCTGTCAATCTGTTCTTCACTGCATCATTATTCAGGGCACCATAAGTGTTGGTGTGGATGCGACAGACCTGTTTGACCGTTATGATGAAGACTTTGAAGAGATGCCAGGAGGAGGCTTTCCTCATATTGAAATCAACAAGATGCATATTTCTCAGTCTATAGAGGTACAACAAACATTCACTTAGCCATTACTGTCCACCCACAGGCTAGCCTGAGCCAAGATCACATTGATATTCTGTATTTTACTCTGTTCCACTTTGCTGTCTTTCTTAAGGCTCCATTGACGAACTCTGATACAGCAGTGCTGTCTGGTTCACTCTCTACGCACAATGGGAGTGGAGGGGGCAACATTAACATGACCATACGGAGGGTTATGTCAGCCAAGGGCTGGGGAGAGGTAAGCACATGTGCATTGCTCACAAAAATTAAAGGAACATTTTGAAAACACATCAGATCTCAGTGGGAAAAAATCATACTGATATCTATACTGATATGGACTGGGTAATGTGTTAGGAATCAAAGTATGCTACATCATTTGATGGAAATGAAAATCATCAACCTACAGAGGTCTGAATTCAAAAACACCCTGAAAATCAAAGTGAAAAAATTACGCTGTGGGCTAGTCCATTTTACCGAAATTTCATTGCAGCAGCTCATAATGGTACTCAATAGTTTTTATGGCCTCCACGTGCTTGTATGCATGCCTTGATGGGGCATACTCCTAACGAGACAAGGGAGGGCTTCCTGTGGGATCTTTTTCCAAGTCTGGACCAGAGCATTACTGAGCTGCTGGACAGTTTGAGGTTGTGTTGGATGGACCAAAACATAATATCACAAAGATGATCTATTGGATTTAGGTCAGGCGAGTGTGGAGGCCAGTCAATGGTATCATTTCCTTCATCCTCCAGGAACTGCCTGCCACATGAGGCTGGGCATTGTTGTGCATCCAGAGGAACCCAGGATCCACTGCACCAGTGTAGAGTCTGACAGTTGGTCCAAGTATTACATCCTGATATCTAATGGCAGTCAGGATGCCATTGCCTAGCCTGTGGAGCTCTTTGCATCCCTCCGTGGATATGCCTCCCCAGACCATCACTGACCCACCACCAAACTGGTCATTCTGACGATGTTAGAGGCATCATAATGTTCTCCACGGGTTCTCCAGACCCTTTCAGGACTATTACATGTGCTCAGAACCTGCTCTCATCTGTGAAAAGCACAGGGCACCAGTGGTGGACCTGCCAACTCTGGTATTTTACAGCAAATGCCAATTGAGCTACATGGTGCTGAGCAGTGAGCACAGGGCCCACTAGAGGATGTCGGGCCCTCAGGCCACCCTCATGAAGTCTGTTTCTGACTGTTTGTTCAGAGACATTCACACCAGTGGCCTGCTGGAGATCATTTTGTAGGGCTCTGGCAGTGCTCATCCTGTTCCTCCTTGTACAAAAGAGCAGATACCGGTTCTGCTGATGGGTTAAAGATTTTCTACGGCCCTGTCCAGCTCTCCTTTAATTTTTTTAAAGCAGTGTATATGGATGCACGTACACAGTGAAGCACATTGTAGTTTGTGCTTAAGAGGCAGGAGATCATTCATCCTCTCTTTATACCTCTGAGAAGGTATTATATTTATTTCCATTATCTCAGGAATGCTTTGGCACCACTGTCCACTTTGACTCAAGGATGAACAGGTTAGAATTTAGAAATCAATGATCAAGGTCTTTTCGACCTTAAAAAACATGTTTTTGGTCAAAACTCAATAATATATACAATAAATAAAACAAGATTTCACACAGAAGTTTCACGATTTCCCAGTATTTCACAATTCATCGAATAGTGAATTGGTGAAACTAATATTTGGTGCACACATTAGAACTGTGGTGATTATACAGCTTTTTTGTACTCCTTGGTTAAAAATGTGAGTGTAGATTATTTGCAGCAGCAACCATATTTTGAAGTGTTGTTCACTGTCTTGGCTACAACTTTGTGCTCTATCAGAATTGGCTACATTGCCTTAAGCATGTCAATACATGCAAGAAATTTTTCTCTGATTTTTATTTCTCCCATCTCATTTACATATCAGTACAGTCGACATGCAACAGAGCAAGAACAATGGTGTATGACGAACTTAAGTCAAGTGTACCTAGATCACAAATTTAAAAAAATGCGTCTAGGGGCTTCACAATATGTACAGAAACAACAACTTCTACATTCAGTCCCGCAGCTTAGATATGGAACAGTTCCCATTAATGGCCAAATGGAAACATGGATTAATTCTAAAATTCAGATTAGTATTTGTCGATGTCACACAACTGCAAGGTAGTAATTCTTGTGTATATATGTGGTGTATTAGATAATACAGATATATCAGTTTTTTTATCCTTCTACAACCTTTTCCTTCTGTCTGCATTTGTCTCTGCAGGTGGAGTTTGGTGCAGGAGACATACTAGGACCTCTCATTGGGTTAAAGGTGTTTCGCAATATCACACCACGTTGGTAAGGGCCAGCTTTTTGAGCATTAGCCTATTTGCCAGTACTGTGTCAGTGTATGAACTGCAGTCTCCTTTCCTTCGTGTCTCCTTTGTGTAATTTTTTTCTGTTCAGTTTCTTGACAGCCCAATGTGGTTTGCAGTTCTCACCTCGAGGTTTGCGACCAAGCTGTTCTCTGATGACAGCGCGGCACCTGGATCAGAACACCATGGGTTATCTTCAGTGGCGCTGGGGACCCAACAGTGCCATGACTACCAGCCTGGTCCGAGACACAAAGAGCAGCCACTTTACTCTAGCTCTGCAGGTACACGCAAACATAAGCATGCACACTAATTCTGGCAATGCAGAATCATGCATGTTATGACATAAATTTTGATAGTTTTATTATTTTTCATTTTATCTGTGCTCTTCATCACTATTCTTTTGGCTTCCTAATCCACTACGTCCAGCTGGGTGTGCCTCACTCCTACCTGATGATGAGCTACCAGTACAAGTTCCAGGATGAAGATCAGACCAAAGTTAAAGGTTCTGTGAAGTATGTGCATCTGCAGAGAATGTCCTAAACATCCATACTGTTCTGTACAAAAGTCTCAAGCTACTCCTCATTTCTTTATATTTTGCTTGGAAAATGGAAAATAGGTGCAGTGATTTGTTGAAATTGGAAATCATAAATGGAAGTACAGTACATAAGGTAAAAACAGAGTTGGTACAAATGTAAAGAGCTTGAAAGTCGATATGATTACCTTTGTTCTTCAATAGCCTGAAACAGCCTGAACTCTCTTAGCCAAGCTTTCTTGTAATTTCTTTAAGTAGTCTTCACGAATAGTTCTCCAGGCTTCTTCAAGGACATACCAAAGCTCTTATTTGGATGTTGGCTGCCTTTTCTTCTGTTTTCTGTCAGGATGATTCCACACTGCTTCAGTAGTGTTAAGGTCCAGGCAATACCTGTTGCCACTGATATTCAGTCCAGATCTTGTGTAATTTGGCATAGCTTAGCCTTTTCTCCCTGTTTCTCTTCCTTAATAATGGCTTCTTGACAGCTACACTTCCACTGAGACCATTTCTGATGAGGCTTTAATAAAAAAAATTCTTATGTGACTAGTTTACATACCTTAGATTTTTTTAATTGATTAGAATTATTCTGTTTTTAAATAATTGTTCAGTTACTGCGAGAAAGTAGTGAAATTATTAAAGCAGAAGACATCATAGTTACGAGGAAGCAATTTATCTTTTTTGGTTCTTACTTTAAAGGAAACATGAGAACTATATATCATGCATCCTGTATAAACCATTTACATATGATACAGAGTAAGTTACTATGGAACAACTATTTACAATGTTTTTATCACATTTTTAAAAATAACAATGTTATCCCATAACAAATAACCACCACTCCTACTTGTTCTAAAGGTTTCTTTGTCCATTTCTGCCCTGCTATTGTCATTACTAGCCTGACTCCATTTATGTCAAGGTCCTTATTCACGTTTGTGTTTCCCCCCCTTTCTAGGACAGGCTGGTTTGGCACTGTGGTAGAATATGGAGCAGAGAGAAAGATCAGCCGACACAGTGTACTGTCAGGCACTGTCAGCATTGGTGTCCCACAGGGAGTCACACTTAAGATCAAGTACTGGCCATCCACAATATGATCTCAGTCTACTGTGTGTCTATACTTAAGTGCATGATTACCTGACGTGAGCGTGTACATTCGTGTTTATGCAGACTGGCACGTGCAAGTCAAACATACCTGTTTCCAGTCCATCTGACTGATCAGCTGCTGCCCAGTGCTGTCTTCTATGCCACTGTGGGACCCCTGCTGGTATACATGGCTATCCACAGGCTGATCATCATCCCATATACACAAGCACAGAAAGAGCAGTGAGTAAATGTCCTCTGCCTCATACACCATCTCACATTGTCCTAGTAGTAGAAAATCTCAGTTCCAGGCTTGTTTAAAAAATTCTTCATTATTTTGACTGAATTTAAAAGAGATGATCCTTTCTTATTTATTACCCAGTTCTTCTTAACTTTTCTGTATTTTAATGTAATTTGTTTCCACTTAATTAAGTTTGGTTGCTTATCTTTGTCCATCAGATAATGCCAACTTGATGGAATTTAGCAAAAAAAGCAGCATTTCTGTTGTGGGTGTCATTAATACGAGAGGGATTTCTTTCATGCTTACACTGTCATCACAGACGCCTCCAATGTGAATCCCAGTGGGTAATTGTTGTCTGTCTGTGTGCCTCTCAGAGAGCTGGAGCTGCAGAGGAAGAGCTCAGCCACAGACATCGCCAAGAAGAAGCAGGAGGCAGAGTCCGCTGTGAGTACTCCATGCAGAAACACAGTTCTTCATTGTGTGTGGGGGATAATTGATCATTGTTTCTGAGTTCAGCTCTCCTCATTATGAACTCATGACTGAATCTGGTCTGAAAAGCTTGCTACAGTTCTATCCTGATTTTTGCTCTCTTTCCACCCCTCCTCTTTTCTCCCTTGGCTCCTCTGCAGGTTCTGCTGATGCAGGAGTCTGTGAGGAGAATCATAGAAGCAGAAGAATCCAAGATGGGTGAGAACACCCACACACCCACACACACACACACACACACACACACATTGAACAGGGGGAAAACTGAGTTTTTAGATACTCACAGTTTGGTAAAAATCCATATAAGTGAAACACATGTCAAGGTATCTGCCACACTACATAATGTACTGTAATTTTAGATCCTCTCGGTCTGACTTGCATCATCTACTACTTTGAAGCAAGTCACAATGGACATATATTACTTTTTAGGTCTGATCATCCTGAATGCCTGGTATGGCAAGTTTGTGTCAGAAACCAGCCAGAAGCAGGAGAAAGCCAAGGTTATTGATGTGACTGTGCCTCTACAGTGCCTGGTCAAAGACTCCAAACTCATCCTCACTGAGGCTTCAAAGGTGCGTCAAATTACAGGAAAGTGTTTATTTCTGCATCTGTAAATCTGCATGTAGCCATTACATGTGAATGGTTTCTTTGTGTGCAGTCAGGGTTGCCTGGCTTCTACGACCCCTGTGTAGGAGAGGAGAAGAGTCTAAAATTACTGTACCAGTTCAGGGGTGTCATGCACCAAGTCATCTCTGCAGACACTGAGCCGCTACGGATACCCAAGCAATGTTAGTATGCAGGGCTCTTAAGACCAATGTAGTTGCATACTAATTACATTATTATTCATTGTTACTGTATGTGCTTTTATTCATGTTCAAATTATTAATATGGTTTTTTTGTCTTGTCAGCTCACAGAATTGAGTCAGAGTCCTAGAAGCCACTTCTGCTGGATCACTGGGAGGCAAATGCTGATTAAAAAAAGACAGAACAGAAGAACCCAAGAATGCAGGGAGACACATCAAAAATAAGTTGGCTTCTCTCCTCTGGCACTTCTGTTGTGATATTAGCAAATCTGATAGCTCCCCCACTTTTCCTTTTTTCCTGTGGGCCAGCAGAATGCAGTCAGCTCTGACTTTCTACGGGGGTGTTGCCCTTTGTGTCCCTACACCTGACAGAGCTGCTCAAATGTCTGTCTGCTGCAGGGGATAAGACGTTGACCCTACAACATAGATTTATATATGCACAACACAGAGGGACTGATGGTCCTCCAGTAATGAGCTAAAAGTACACATCTATTTTAAACATGTTTCTTGACATTAAGTCAGTGGAGCTGTAATTTTACCCCATATCATGGTAGTCTTTGTCCTATATGTATCACTTTAATAGTTTTGATCTAATGTTGGTATAGCTTGATCAACGCAATAATTCATGCAAATATTTTTGGTCACAGATCACTAACCCTAGCAGTGGCTGAGGAATGACTAACTCTTGTTTTTTAAAATGCCTCATCATCCACCCAAAACACCATCCTCCTAATTTATTTAATATTTTAGTGACGTATCTGCTGCTCACTGTGGTGTCAGTCGGCAGGTGTAAACTGGTGCTCAAGACTTAAATCTGTGAAGGTTGGAATTTGAAAGAGGTTGGAAGGATCATATCGGTGGGGGGAGTGAGAGTTGCCCTTTAATGGTCATGTTCCAACTAAAGAGCGAGAGAGGCTCAAATTCCACATATTGATTTTTAATATCTATTCTAGACTGCAATTTAAAGGCAGAAATTCAACTTGGATTTGATTTGCGTCAGTGTTTATTGATTGACTGTGCAGCTGCAGCCAAAACAGAATTTTCTATAAGGACTTTAAATACAGTGAAGGTTATAGTTTGTACTTCTCTGATGTACATCTGGAACAAATCCAGTGGTAGAAGTAAAATACTGGTATGGATACGAAACATAAAAACACAGATTTGAATTAGGATTATTTTGTTATTTTCTTGATGCGGGGGGGTCAATCCATTGCCACATGTAGCTCATTTGCTGCTGATGTAATAAACTCAAGTTCAGGTTGGCAAGCTCAACTGCAACCACAACAGAACAACTAATCGCCATCTACTCATGCAGTTATCAAAGCTGTTACAGGGCATGCTGTGGAATTGCAAGCTGCTTTTCAACCTACCTTTCATGCTATCTGACTTGCTCATTGTTATATCTGTTGTTATTAATGCCTGCTCTTTTCTGGGGTGTTGCTGCTGTTCTCTCTGCCACTAGTTATGTACAGATGTGCATAGGACAGAGAGATTCCCCAAGTGTCATACCTCCAAAATAACAATTTTCCTTTGACTGTATTGTCCTAGCTGACTGAGCCTTAGCCCCACTAAAGCCACATGGCTGTATTTAGGTGTTATTTGTGTAGTTTGTTCAACAGTTCTGTGCCGTATCTTTTAGTTTAATACTATTCTCCCTCAAGTTTAAAACATTCCGATTTAATTAAATTTAAATGCCATGCCAGTTGTCCTGAGTTGCAGAGGGATTGTATTACTATCTTTTAGGTAATAATACACACACTAGTTCACCTCTGCTGTAGCTATTCTCTCATCATAATGGTGAGATTAACGAGGTGAAATTTCATATGGTACACTCAAGTGTTGAGAAACAGGTAGGTGTTGTAGCATTAAAGCCCTAAAGATTTTCATATTAATTGCATCCTTTAAAACTCTTAAAAGCTCCTATTTAATTTGACCTTTCTCCTTGGCATGATCCATTATTTGTCTCAGTAATCATAATTGTTCAACCGCAGTTAAATTCAGTAGTTTATTCTTTAGCTTTTAAGGAAAAGTTATGGTTTGCACAAAAAGTGCAGTATTAAAATAAATACAAGAGGCTTATTGTCACCAATGTGGTGCTGAAACATTTTTTATAATGGTACAACTTTACTAAACTGGAGTAAGAAATAGAGACTAACGCAGTTGACTTCATATAGTGTTCTAATTGATTTTTTTTTCCTTCTAGTTCTGTGATTAGCCTGCACATCCTGAAGGTGTGGGTAATTTAAAAAGGTCAACATTTAAAAGGTTAGGAGAAAGACATCTGTGAGATCTATTAAACTTGTCTTTGATAGGGTCACTCTTCCAGGAGCCATTTTGCACTAACTGTAGTATTTGTCTTATCTTTGTTGTTTCAAGTGTGATGTAAAGTGTTTGGTCAGGTCATCTGTCATCTCTGATCTAGTGCCACCCTGAGGCCTGTAGAAAGACTGCTCCCTGCCGTTACATTCCAAACTGACTGGCATTATTATGTAAATGTTATGAATGGTTGAGAAGCCCGTTTTCTGTCCTGTAAAAGACAATAAATATGAACAAAACACATTTGGTATTTGATTACAAGAACATTTTAGGACCACCCACCTTGTAAAGTACACAACAACAGGTTAAAATGGTAACTCTTTATTTACAATAGTTTACAACAGTTTCACAGAAACAGTTTGCACAACAGTACAGACAATGCTTTCTCAGTAAGAGGATAGGACAACCCAGGATCAGATTAAACAAGCTGCATCACAATGAGCGTGTCTCAACATTAATTTACACTAAAGTATTTAGGACATCTGAAGATGTCTTCAGAATTTCTTCAAGACATACATGTCCTGAGAAACAGCAAATGATTTTTAGGTCTTTAAATGTCTTAAAAACATTACAACTTAGGTGATTGCTGGGTACAAACCAGTTAACCAACATTTATAAATACCAGAAGACAAGAGTGCACAGATGAGTGTAATCATTCAAACTCTTGGAAAAGTCTTGTGTTCTTTACAAACCAAACATTCTTGGTATTTATTAGTCGTTCCCTGGTCAAGTCTTTGATTCTTCATTGTAAAACCTCATCATGGACAAATATCCAAGGATCTGAGTTTAAATTCTGTCAATCTACAGTATGGCTTTTATAGATATATATATTCTCAAACATGTAGCCTATGCACTAGACCAACAGCAGATGGCACATATGGAACTGAATACTGCTATGAAAACATTAGTGAGAGGTGATAAAAGGACTGAAATCTGTTCTGCTCTGACCTTTCAGAGACATATCAACCAACACTTCCCATGGTTCCAAGGATGCATGGATTTGGAAATCCTGGATTGGTGGATAGCCAGTGCTATGTTTGTTTTATGAATTACTCCTTTTGCCCAGGATGACAAATACATTCTAAATATTTGTAAAAACAAATTAAGTGTTCAGCTCTACTTACTTGGTGGACATATACACGAGAGCATAAGTATCTATCACTGATCACCTCCTGCTGTGTGCTACATGTCAAACTAAGCAAATGTGGACAACATTTCTGATTCTCCAACCGCTGTGTGGAGTTAATGTGTGAAAACAGCTTTATTTCCCAATAGGCTGATAAGTTGGTGCATCCCCACAAGATGTAAACACCGCGGAGCTTAGTTGAGACAACTCACAGCAGTACATGCATTGCCAACAACCTCATTTAAACACTCATACATAAATTTCAACTGCATTTTTGAGAGGAGTTCTCTGCAGACTCCATTTCAGTTGAAGATAGCTTTTTTCCTTTCCGTACTTCAACAGGACTGTATTTCCCTTACATAAATGTCTCTCTAAACTTTGTCAGCAGCATGAAAGGGTTAACCGAGGGAAACCTAAAAAAGTACTTGAGAATAATAGGGGTGGGAATCTCTAGGCACCTCACGATTAGATTCCGATTCAGGGGGCTGTGATGCAATTATCGATGCATTTTGATGCTATTTTTTCTACACAGGATTTCTTTTAACTCACTGTGTGCCTACTTGACACCTTCAAAACAACGTTTTTGTAATGACCCATAATGACTTTAATTCCAATATCTTTATTAGCAGGCAAATGGACCTATATGCTGATAAATTATAGCATTACAAAGAGCCAACAGGGAAAATGTGTCTGTAGTAGCATTCTTTTAGTAAAGTTAAACAGACTTCAACATGCTCTGAAACATTAACATAAAATATGACTCCTAACCAGCACCCTGCTGTTGTGTGCTCAGCTCCAAAGTGCGCAACATAGCACAAAAACCCTGGTTTTCAACAACTGAATACGGATTCAAATCCTTGGCAATGAAAGTTGTGACAGAGGTGCAATTCGTGTCAATCTTTCCAAGTTGGGTGGAAGTTTTGACATCTCTTGCTCGATAGTCCTCTGGTTAGTGGCAACTTCAATCGGGTGTTTTTCTTCCTCCGCCGGGTGGAAACGTGCAATGTGGTTTCTCATGTTGCCAAAATATTTTAGTTTAGTTTGACACAGCTTGCATATACGTGTGGCTCTTGTCCAGGTCCTTTTTCCCTTCAACTTCACAGAAGCCAAAGTGCTTCCATACGCTAGCTTTTTAGGCAGAGAGAATTTCTCGCTCAGCCATCTCATGTCTGTTGTGCGCATGGCATTAACTTTCTGTCAGACCTTTAGTGTTCCACAAACAGTAAATTAGATTTAGAAAATAGAGTTTTTACATTTGTGTATCAATTCAGAATCGTCCATGCCCGCATCGCGATGCATCCAATAATCGATTTTTCCCCCACCCTTAAAGAATAATACCGCTAGTTAACCCTTTCGTGAAATGCAATTAAAAAAAAAAAAAAAAAAATCATACTGACCAGAGACGACAAAAACACACATTTACTGAAAACCTATCTGATTCTTGTCTTATGCCTGGCTTTTCTTTGAAACAGTTTCTTTATTAGGAATAAAATTTGTGAAAGAGGAACACTGAACACTTTGAGAAAAAGTGTGAAAGATCTGTGTATGGCTGAGAAACACTGATTCAGAGGAAATATCGGAGTCTGGAAGACGAGCTTAGTTCAGCTGTATGGGCCAATTGCCTCACTAAGAAAAGCAGAAAAAACCAATGAAGCAGATGCAGACTCACTCTACTCTCTTATCCTACATCTTTGTTCTATTGGATTATACCTCAGCTTAATACTATAGCACCATCTGAAGCAATTAACACAAAGCTTAACTTGTTTTCTCATTTGAAACGGTTAATTATGCAACATTAATAGAGGCATCATAGAGAAATCAAATCCAGTTTAATCAGAAAAAGAAACCACCTGTCTCTATGACAGAAAGGTCAGATGGATTTTAAAATAAAAAAGTGCAAACCATTTTTCCCAAAAA